>JAOEGS010003239.1:73876-89786 GCA_025447755.1 Corythornis vintsioides
GTGTGTACATATATATATATAAAAAACATGTGCAGTTTTATATATATATATAGTATATATAAATAACATGTGTGACTTACATGATATTTTAAGGTATGCTAACAATAGAGATATCATAAAATAGACTCTGCTATTCCTACAGTTTCCATCTAGCTTTTAGAAGCATCTAAAAAACTTCCAACATACAGAAATATTCTCCTATCACTCTAGATGTTGTGCTCAGCCCCCAGGGCTCCTCTGTCACCATCATACCCAGACTGAACCAACTGCAGAGGGTTCAAGGGTGGCATCTTCTAAGGGCAATGAAAGGCAACCAGTGCTCTGTGCTGTGACGAGAACAATGCACTTCCTATGTGGAGCAGCCTAACTCCCAGAGATCACATACACCTCACCATATTGACTCATTTCATTGCACTCCATATCCTGCACCAATAAATCTCCTGCAGGACAGCACAAATTACTGCCTCCTGAAGCTGGAGGGATAGATTTCTTTAAGAGAAAGGCAGGAATATACTGAAATCTAATAACCAAGCAGCAATCTGGAATTAAACCATGTTTATGTACCACGTTTTTATAGATGCTGCCTCTTTATGTCAGAAAAAACGTGGTGGGGAAAAGCTACTTTTGAATAAAAGCAGGGGATGCAAGAGGTCCTTCCAGAAGAAATGGGACCAGGGGAAACTCAACGGCTGTGAAACCAAAGGTCAGGCTGCACAACCTTCCCTTTGGCTGCTGAGCAATTCCTTGCATGACATCTGGGGCAATACTCCCGTGAGTAGGTGCTCTCTACAGCAGAGTCTGAGTGGTTTAGCTCTAAATATCATCCTTATTTGCAGCTATTCTATGTTAAGGTACTGGATGCTTTTTCACATCTTTCTTATGTTGCTAGAAAAAGAAGAGGCAATTCTGACCATGCCGTTTGCTTTTGGAGTAGCTGTATTTTAACTGAAGGCTGTTTGCACTTTAGATAATATGTTTATTATCACTGACATAAAATTCAGTGGTTGTCATGCTCCTACCAGAAATAAACTGGATCCAAATATGTTAGTTGCAAAGTTTGCTATTAAAAGTAAATAACCATATTTATTAACTCTCAACACTTAAAGGCAAAGTGGTGTTAGCAAATACTGTATGGCAGAGATTAAAGATCAGGATTATGCATAATTCTAGACAAACTTATTGAACAAAATCTCAAAGCAGCTGTGAGAAACCTCTTCTGGAACAGGAATTTGGCTACATGAAAACCTCTGGAGTTCTGACAGGCTTTTTTCTATTTTGTTTCCTAAACTGACCCCCTCACTCACGTCCTACACTGCAATTGAACAAATTAAAGGCTGTGGCTTTGTGGGCAGCTTGTGTCCAGAGCAGCTCATCTTTAAAATTAGGTACTTCAGAGGGTCTCCCTCTTTCTGCCACCTTCATTCCTAAACTCCCTTCTAGCAGAAACTACACTTCTGAATCCCGACAAGATAAAGAGCCAAATGTCATCCCTCATCTGCTTCACTTCTCTAGTTTATCTCTGCACTTGTCCATATAATTACCCCCTGCAGACTTCGACTTTAATTCAATTTTGAGTTACAGCTGCTGAACAAGCCTCACTAAAAGACAAAGCCTCATTAGTAGCCCTCAGAAGTGAGCCCTACTAGTTAAAACCTTGATTTAAATACCAAACAAAGGGGAAAACTAGATGCTGTGACAACGCTGACATCCTCTCAGCCACACCCTCACAATGTTGGCATGAAATCAGCCAAAGGGTGGGCTTTCCATCCCACCCATCTCTCTCAACTACAGGTTCTTGCAAGGTGTGGCTGATGCTGGGAGATGGCTGAATTCACCAAAGGCTGCATGCCTTGCAAGTCAGGACAAAGCAGAGAACTGCTAAGAATTCAGGATTTTCTTATGCCCAGAAGTTTTCCTATAGGCTGGAGATAAACACACAGGTCCCATCTTCCCACACAGACAGGGAATAGTGTTCAAACCCAGAGCAACACAGCATTAAGAAACTAATAACTAATGATGCCAAAAGCCTCTAGATTTAAGAGCTCCCAAAAGTAAACTGGAAGAAAAAAAAGGGAAAGAAAATCTGTGTTATCAGTCAACACATTTTTCAATCCAATTATGTAGTAAACACACCAGCAGGCAAGGCCTCAGTTCCAAAAAGGTGAGGAAGAAGAAGGATGGTGCAAAATGCTTTCATACATTTAAACATTCTTAGGCTATAAGAGAGCAGGCAACTCAGAAAACATTCCTTGGAAAGCTGTGTGGGATCAGAGCAGTTTCCTGCAGTCTTTGCTTCATCCTACAGCTCAGCTCTGCCTGTCTGGGCAGGACTGGTGTTACTGCTGCCTTCTCCAGCACTGCTCTTGTCTGCTGGCTTGAAAGATAAAGAAGCAGAGTTTGTGCAGTACCGTTTGCCAGTTGGGCGAGGTCCATCATCAAAAATGTGCCCCAGGTGAGCACCACACTGCAAGAAAACACAAGAGAGCATCACTGGATCCCTGTGCAGCTTGGTGGCATCAGCATGGTGTTGAGCAGCTGTTTCCAAGGAAGCACACCAATGCCTACTGCACTCCTTTGAGTGGGATTTACAGCCTACATCATAGAACCATAGAAGTGTTATGGTTGGAATGGAGCTCTAGGATCATCAAGTCCAACCTTCATCCCAACATCTCTCTCTCCACCAGCCCACAGACTCAAGTGTTACGTCTTCTTGATTTTTAAACCACCTGCTTTTAAACAGGTGAGCTTGTTCCAGGGCCTCACCACTCTCTCAGGAAAGAATTTATCCCTAATATCCAATCTAAACCTCCCCTGATGCAACTTGAGGCCATTTCCTCTCCTTCTATCATCAGTAATTTGGGAGAAGAGACCAACACCAGCCTGGCTAAACCCTCCTGTGGGGTAGTTGTAGAGCAATGAGGTCTCCTCTGGACTAAACAACCCCAGTTCCCTCAGCCAGCTTGGCAGTCTTCTGAGCTTTGAGGGTCCTTCTGGGTGCACCTGTGCTCCTCAGTCCTGGAGGGGCTGGAGCTTATCCACTGCTCATTTCATACTACTTTCTGTAGTATATAGGAATCAGGGGCAGGTGACTGAAAAAGACCTGTAGTGAAGATATGTGAAATATTTCTGAAGGAATCATCTTTAGCTGGGAGCAATTATAAATGGGAATGATGCTGAATGTGCTTTCATAAGGAATATGAAATTACAGCTGGTCTGATAACATTTCTGATACTGGCAGTGGCATTCAGGGTGAACTCTGCTGCTCCAGTCTCTAGAAAGGTAACAGTCCCTTGCTTTGGAGAAGAGTAAAATATTCTGAAGAAGCTGATCCAGTTGATCTTTTTCAAAAATCCAGGATTACTATCACTGCACATTATGGCTCATAACTTCTCTGGCTAATAAGACCTTCTTGTAATTAGTCTCTTAAATTCCTCAATTCATTTTTACAGTCTGCCATGAAAAAAAAAACAAAACCAAAACCTTGCACTGGAGAAATATTTACCTTGAACAGGAAAGTCATGCTGCTTTCCCAAAGAGCTTTGGCCTTTCAAGTCAATAGCTGTTCTCAGTGAGAGTCGGAATGATGTAACTGAGATCACAGACCTGCTCGTGGGCTCCCAGTCAGACAGCAAAAATTAAAGACTGCAAATTATCCTGAACGTTTAATTAATTCATAGTATCCCAAACGCAGAGAGGCAACATGGATTATTCCAAACTGTGAATGAGTTAGTGATGGCAAATCTCTACCCTGCAGTTAATGTGTTGCTAATGTTCCCCCGCTGTTACGGCCTTTAAATCACCAAAGCAGTTGGAAGGCTGGCTGGAGAAGCAGGTAAAGTCTGGGCTTCAGGTTAAACTCTCTCAGAGGACTGAAAGGCTGGTGAGGCTCTCCCACCAGCTAGGAGGGGCAGAAGCCCTTCTTGTTCAGTGACAGCTGAAACAACAACCCTCACTGACTCCGGGGGCAGGGCAGGTAGGCACGTGAAGCCTCAGTGCTTCCACCCCTTGGTCCCACCTGCCCACTCATCCCAGGGCTGGTTCCCAGCTCCTAGAGAACTGCTGCTGAAACAGCCTGGCAGCCCAGCAAGTAACAATCAAGGGCCCTTCTAGCTCATGGTTTAAAAATTGATGTAGCACTTGAGGGTCTGGTCTAGTGGAGAGAGAGATGTTGAGATAAAGGTTGGACTTGTTGATCCTAGAGCTCCTTTCCAACCATAATGATTCTATGGTATCAGCAGGATGAACTCCCAGAGGCAATAAGGCATGGATGACTTTGGGATAAGCAGCAGCTGCTTGGCTTTGTAAGGAATGGCAAAGAAGCAAAAGGCAAATGGAAGTTGCATGGGAACTAGAAAAGGCAAAGCTTCAAGTCTTGTTCCTGAAAGATTGTTGTCTTGACATCCTTTCCTCCATTGTCCATTGCTTATTTCCTTTAGATTGAAGGCCTATTTGAGTCAGTTCAGGTAGAAAACCTGAGTTTTATCTCAGAGGGGGGTCTCTCACAATGAGGCATTCCACCTGATTATAAAGTTTTTCCACAGCTTTGGAAAAAAAATCAAAAAAACTTAAGTGTCCCAGGGAGAGTATTTTTCTAAATGCTCAGCATCCTAATTAAATCATCTCATCTCAACTAACACCACTTCAAAACCTCCTGGCTAAAAGTGTGAAACAGATCTTTTCCAGATTAACATTTAACCACAGATAAATCACTCCCTCTCCACTGGATAGAGACTGAACAAGAGACACCGTAGAGAGAAATGGTCTGCAGAAGGAATATCCTCACATACAGACTACAAAGGCAATGTGTCAAGAAGCTTTTCCTCCCCAAAACCTGAGGAGCAGTGTGAGAGCTGAAGGTAGCCTCCTTACACCTTCTTGTGACAGCAGAATCACACCAGGATTGGATTACTGCAAAATTTGTTACCTTTTGAGATCGCCCCTCACCTAAAATTTATGTGGCAATTTTCTCTGCAGAGGGCTCTATAACTCATCTGCCCTGAAAAGAAATGTAACTCAATCCTTTGCATCACAGCCTAAGAAACCTGGCCCTTGGCTGAGAGTACAAAGGATTAATTGATTTTCCTGTCCTCCCCCCACACACATAATAGGTGCTGCCCTATTCTAGTCTGTATATAGATGTCTGCAAAAGGAACAATCACCTGTTGTGGCCTCACCCAGAAAGAGATTGGGCAGAATGAGCTCAGGAGGGTGAAATGGTTACGAGTAAAGCACGTGAAGTATGTGTTTGGGAGCTGGGAAGGGATGGGGGGGGCACTGCTGTCAGTATGCTTGGATTTTCCCAAGCCTCCTGGTCCTGACGTGCTGCTGGGAGGCACAGAAAGCAGCCTGCAGTCAGCTGCTGTAGCTGAGTGTGAGCTACCAATGTGCAAACACTACTGCTGTGGCTGCAGAAGTGGGTGGATTTGTACAGGTGCAAGTTACAGCTAGGGAGACCTTGAGGGAAAGGACTCTCAAGTAGGAAAGAGGGAAAAAAAAATGGAGAGATGTAACCAGTTTTGCAGTATTCCTCAAATGCATTTGTAATTAACTTCAACCTGTCACCAGTCATTGGCTTTTTATATACATCCAGGGTGATATGTTGCTAAAATCAGCAGAAGTTATTTCTAGGATAATCCCAGGGATGTCTGATTAATATTACAGCAATTTCCCCTCTGTGTTTGCTTTCTCTAATGGAGAACATTAAAAGATAAGGTTCTTATCTCTCAGACAGGTGGAAGGACTTTTGAAGGAGATAACTACATCTTCATCAGCAAAAGGTTAATAAGGTTTTGAGTTCTACTACCATGGCCTGCCAGCTCAATCCCACTGCTTCAGGTGAAGGCAGGAGCTCTGACCATCTCCTGAAGGGATGTGAGTACAGAGAGGCTCAGCAGGTCAGCACTACACTGATTTTAGCACTATTCAGGCCTACTAAGCAGAGTCAAAGAGAGAGGATTGCATTTTTGATTATGTGAGCAATCACTGGTAAAGCACAGGATCCCCCATCTGCAGGCACATTACTCCCTCACTAGGGAATTCAGGGAAACAGATGCTCCCCAAAAGTGTTAAATGGCCCTTCTAAAGCATATAATCAATGTAAAAATTACAGCATTATGTAATATACATTGCACACTAGAAGACACAATGATTTGGCCATTAATGTGTTGGGCCAAATGAAGTTAATGGGTTCTCCATAAAAACAATCTTGCCTCTTTTTGGGAAGCCTCTTAACTCGATCTGAGCATTTATGTATGTCTATATATATGTGTATCTATATATATCCTCACTGACTAGTAGGGATGCATATTGTCAGGGATGAAATCAGTTATCCCTCCACCAATAATGTCTGGAAAGAGAAGAGCAAATTAGAAGCTGCTGCTTCTCTTCTCTCAGGAGGAGTTAAGAGCATGTGGAGCTAGAGGACTGCAAGGTGATGGGTACATCTGCCCAATGCAGCAGCTTCTCCCTTTGCTAGGGAATGATGAGGCCATTCCCTTCAGAGAGAGCAGGGCAGCAGCACCAAAGGATTAGAGAAAGCAGGACAACGTAGCTAATGGAAAATCTGGGGTGTGTTTTGAACGACTGCTGACTTCATTATTACAGCAGATGGGATTGTTTGAGGCAGCCAGGAGGACTGTGCTGGGAATGAGTGCTGGGTGTGAGCTAGCACAGCCACACAGTAATGCACTGTGATGGAATCAGCACACAGGCAGTCACTCCACTGCTTCCCACTTCCCTCCCAACTGCTCCCGTGCGGAGTCAGTTGGTCAGGCTCAGGCTCAGGAGCTCCTTTGAAGGGACCCTCTTCAGGAAGACAATTTTTGTAGACTCAGCACCCAGCCCAACCATTTACATCTGCTCTGTTAAATCTCACACAAGACAATGACGTGCATTCCAACGAGCCCTTTGTGCCTTCAGCTCATTCCACCCAGCTGTTGTACCTACGAGCCATTGTGCTCTCTCCCAGTGATTACTATTTAATGGAACTGAAAGGTTTGCAAATCTTAGGGAAAGTACAGCACACTGTAATGATTTTCGCAGCCTTTGCCATTGGAATGGTCTGTGTGTGCTATAAACTAACCTGACTGCAGGATATTTCAATCCGATGCATCCCATAGGAGAAATCATCATGGAAAGTAACTACATCAGGACTGATCACATCATAGAAGGAAGGCCAACCTGAAAAAAAAGAAACAAGATCAGTAAGAAAAGAGGGCATCTTCGTGGCAGATGGCACTGTAAAAAGGCAGAATACACTTAGAAAAATGTTTATCTCACTCCAGAGCCTGGAAACAACCATAAGTAGAGATTTTCGATCCTCAATCAAATAGGTTCTTTGGGAAATTCCTCTGATAAACATAAAGTTGCTTACAGGCAATGACTAAACTACCACCAGCTGCCCATCTTCCATCTCAATGAAGATTCCTGTATGTCACTGCAGGCAGCAGTAGCACTTCAGCTCAGGCATGAAGGCTGTTGCTCAGTTAAACCAGATTCAGCCTCACCATCAGTTTAAAAACCTACAAATTTCACCCTGAAGACCAACTGTGAGTCTTGATGGAACACGTGTTTTTGCTTTTGCAGTGCAAAGGTACTTTAAAAACCAGATAGGAAGTTGCAATTCAGAGCCTAAAAAGCCTTCTTTAACCTTTGCCTTCACTAAGAGCATGGTGACACCCAGGAGGGTGTCTCAGAGGCACTGAGATCACTGCTGTTGTGTCTAATTGCTGACCAGTAACGAGCCCTTACAATGGGCCAGGAACAGGTGGAGTCACAACCATGCCAATACCAGACACTAGTAGATGGTCTGCAGGTGGTCTCCATCCAGCACAAAACACTTGTACTCATTAACATTTCTTTCTGTTCAACACAGCTGCTTGCTGAGCACTGAGCAGCATGACCTGACCTGGGAGGATGATGAGGTGTAGACCTGATCTAATGGCCACTGCTCCATGCCAAGTCCTCCCTTCTCCACAGCACAGGTAAAAACAGCACAGGTCTCCTCAGTGTCCCAGTAGATACCGATTACACAGCTGTAACTTTTCAGCCACCCCTCAAAAACCTGTCATTGTGTGCTCCATTTCCTGAAGCTGTGTTCCCACATCAGAACCCTGGTAGGCTTTAAGAAGGTGTCAACATCTACCAGTGCCCATCTGAAATCCCACCACCTATCTGCCTTTCTCATGCAGTCTCTTGCCAAACACAACATGCACAGGCAGCTCTTGCTGTGTATCAGACACCCACATACACAGAAAAACTTCCTTGGTTCTCCTAATATGTTAAGCATTTGCTACTGATGAATTTCATCAAATGGGTTGCAGTAAGAAACACAGCAGCAGCTGTGAATCACTGCACACAGATGAAGAAAGGATGGATACAGATTCCCATAAGTAAAGTACATTAAATTTCCTATACAGCACAAGGAGGAGTAGAAGCTGTCAGACTTTCTGAATGTGGGTAAAGGAAGTGTGTAAACTGGAAAAAAAACCCCATTCATACGTCATCAGTTGTGGCTTAAACCATTAAATGTGGAAGAACACTTATTAGGATGCAAGCATAACAGGTGGAACTTTTAAAGAAAGAAATGCTCAGAAGTGTATTTCTCTTCCTTTTGGGAACAGCCCTACAGTGGCCTTCCTAAACCTGCAACCTGAAAGCATTGCAAGCCCCACGGCCCACAGTCCCAAGGTGCCTACGAACATCACAAGTGTTTCCACACCAGAACTCACTGCAGAAGTAAGCAGAATCTTTTTTTTTTTTTTTTCTCCCTAAAGTATTGCAACTAGAAGAGTTACAGACAGCAGAGGAAGAACTCTTAACAGGGAAAACATCCCACAAGACAGGAACTCAAAGTTGTGCAGCAATGACAACCATAAAAAAACAATTTCTCATTTCTTCCCCCTTGCTGCCAAACAATTACCTTCACAAACAGAAAAGGGATAAACATCTGACAAGTTTTGCAAAAGGGGTTATCCTGTTGACAGAAAAATTGATGTCTCCTAATTGGTGGCTCCTTTCCAACACCATTTGTCATCTTAGCCCAGCCTCTTAACAAAAAATGAGGCCTTACATGGAGCTGGTCAGAATATTTTTAATGAACCCTTTTCAGTTGCTTTTTTTGTTTGTTTCTTTAATTATTTTGCAAAACAGACACATCAGTTTGCCCTTGTGTGATAGCAGAGAAGTTCCAAAGAGGGAACTGTTTGGAGCAACCAGCTATCTAAGCACGTGAAAGCCTCTGGAGGAGGAACAATTCAGTGCTGCAGAAATTCTCCAACACAACCCTGCCTCCTCCGTAACAGCAATAAGGGGGATGCTTCAAAGGCTGCTATACAGAGATGGAAGTAATCTCTATCTTGCTGAGAAAATTATCTTGTAAGAAGGGTTTGGAGGAGATGTGTTTATGTCAGTTTTGACATTAAAGAAAGACCATCCATCCTCCTTTCTCCAGACATTTCCTTTTGGTCTTCCCATTCAGCACAGAAAATATTTGCTTTGGATGCACTCCTTCACTTTTAATAAATGAAGTTCTCTGAAACCTGTATCAACAGGTAAGCTGCTCCTAAAGTAGCTTTTGTACCCAAGTGAAGTGACTTCAGTTTAGGCTGTTAAGCTACATGTGACACATTTCAAAGGCTCCACCACTGCCACATATGGTCCCCAAGCCAGGGACTGGAAGTCCACAGTGTGGACTTCTAACTCTCAGTCAAACCATCTCAAGTGAATTATCAGGACAGACACCAGCATTGCTATGACAGACTGGTAATTCCATGAGGGCTGATTGAAAGCTGAGCAAACCCTGCAAGAGAAAAGGTCCTGAGACACACTGTCACTCTCTTGACCTTGAGAGGAAGACAAGTGAACTGCTCATTGAGTTGATGAGCCAAATTCACCAGGAAAATCAATCCCCCTCTGCAGTCTCATTTCCTCTCTCCCGAGCTGAAGTGGAAACTCATCTGAGAGTTTGCTAAGCCTCCTCTGGCCATTTTCTCGACTTCAAAAGCTGCCAGGTACAAGCTGCAGAAGCAGTTTCCTTGCCTGCACATCTCCCAGTGACACTGAAAGTTAACCAGGCCCCCGTGGACCCTTCTTATGGTCTTTCTGCCTCTGTAAGTGGTGAATGACCCAGCAATGGCTTCCACTTTGCAAGCCCCAGGCTACTTCTGATGCTGCTTCTCTGCTCATGCCCTCCCAAGTGCCCAGCTCCTAACCAACTCACTCTACATTTTAGATTGCTATTAGCTGTGCACTAAAGCTCCCTCCTGCCTCTGAAGGCTACCTGGCTACTTGGAAAGGGTATCCTCCTGCAGGAACGGTGGGGAAGATGACCATTTTGGATCTCTTCTGCTGAGAGAGGAGAAGGAATAACCCCTAGCACTGCAGAGACTGAGCACTGGAGGAGACCCTTGCAAAAACCCTGGTGTCAAGATTCAAGCCTGGCTGCGTGATGGCCTTGTCAGGTCTAGCTCACCACATCTGATGGGTAGCAGGAGCTGGGCTGATGGCTTTTGAAGGATGGTCAAATGTACCAGCTAGGAAGGAATAGCTGCTGGAGGAAAGGGCCAAAGGGTAATTGCAGGAGAAAAGATGGGGCAGTCTCCCAGATGAGTGAACAACTTCAAATGACACATGCACTTTTTTATTTCTTTTGCATGTGTGAGCAGCAGCTAAGATTTGTGAATACATTTAACCTTGAATGTGAAGTTTAGTTAGAGGGAGAGCACGACACAGCAACGGCCAGCAAATTCTGTCACGTTACAGACACTGAAAACGGGCTCCTTCTTCTTTTCACAATCACTTTGCATCACCCTGGCAATATAAAAGGGCTTTAAAATAAGAGTCTGCCGTGGTTATGCTCACTCTGATGACTCTTTACATCACAGCCAGGCTACTATGTCCTAAGGGCCAGTTTCTGTAAGTTAATAAGCCAGCCACAGAGATTAATAGTTTTTCAGATATATAGCAAGTATCCTTTCTTGGATCTAAAATACACAAAATTAAGCAACAAAACTTTCTTCTGTCAAGTATTTAAGTGAAAACCATGTGTAAGTTGAACAGCACTGACAGAACTTTCCTACTCCATCCTGCATGAGTAATAGGAAGGATCTTATGCTGCTGGGTGTCAAACTGAGTCATGCCTTGTTCTTCCTCCTGCTGGACATCCCCCAAATACCTTCTACAAGCTGCAGGACACTTGTAAAATTCACCCCACACCCTGTCTTTAGACTGAATCTTGGTTTTCATAATGGTCTCTATTCTGGCAGAGATGACACAGCAGTTCATGTCTCTTCATCAAAGAATGCTTTCTCCAGAGCAGAGATGACCTGTGTGTCACACATTCCTGGGTAACCTGGTCTAGGTGATCCTGCTCTGGCAGGGGGGTTGGACTAGATAATCTTTCAAGGTTCCTACCCTTTCCCTAACATTCTGTGATTGTGACAAATGGAACAGTTTGCTTCTTCCTTAAATCAAGATGCCAAAGTAGCTGTAGTGCTACTGTGACAGCAAATGGTGTCCCTACAGTCCATCCCCCTTGGTGCATTCCTGTTAGAGATATGAAACCCCAGCAGGCTTGGATTGTTTCTTACACATTAACCCAGGAAGTTCTGAAGCACCTTAGCTCATGGGCTAATCCAAGATTCTTACTTGGGGCAATGCTGATCTCATTCAAAAAGAAGAAAAAAAAAAAAAAAAAAGACATTTTGTTCCCATAAACTTTTGGAAAGCAGTCCAGCTGTTGATGGATTGATCCATTTTAGAAGCATCTCAAACTTCCTTCCAGTTTTGCAAGTTTGCTCACATTTTGTTGTAGTTAGATCTTGACTTCCTCATAAATGGATGCAAGCACTTAAGACATCTAACTGTTAAAATATGAGTCTGTAATTATTTGCAGAAGCAAAAGGGCAGGCTGCTTTTGAAAATCAGCCCTGCTAGGCTATTTTTTCCCCCTCTCCTGAACTAATATTCCTTTTGACATTTTTTTCTCAAACTGCACAATTGCAATCCCAAAGCATCTAATGCTCTGACATTATTCCTATTTCATACACCTGCTGACTGGAGACCTCCACAGTTTTTCAATAACTGTGATGTCTGTAGTTATGTTTTTCATTTGAGATCCCAAAGAGATTAAGTTCAACCTGCATTTTATCATTCTTTGTTGTAAATATTCCAAGCATTTACTTCAGTGAGTTATTTACAGATGGAGAAGTAGGGGGAGATGGAAGATGTTAGAACTACCAAATGGCACCAGATGGAAAAGAGGACCTTGACCTGAAAAATACCTTGTTTCTCTGATGTGCTGTATTTTTAGAATTCTGATTCCCTTTTAACCTAATGCGGATTAATGAAAACCCAAAGGCTTTTTAAGGTAGAGTCTCATCATTTATCTTCACTGAGAAGCTATGTCTGTGTAAAACCATAAAGCGTATAGGATTAAAAAAAAAAAAGGTAATAAAGCTTCTGCTTTGAAACTGCTGTAAAGCTGAAGGGCCTTCACTTTTTTCTCTCACAGGTTTATTGAAACAGAATCTGAAAGACTCAGGCATCCACAGCTGTAACTTCTCACGTACAAGTTTAATGTAGAACTACAAAGTGACATATTGCTATTAAGTAGAATGTCTGTGCAGATATAGGGCTTTTTTTCTTTGCCTAACATCCTGGGTTATTTTTCATAATATCTCCATGCATAAGAAAGACTCTTACTTGGAAATATGTTACCATCAGGTAACATTACTTTCAGTGGAGGTTCATATAATTTAGTAGCCAGAAACAGAATCAGGCACAGGAAGATTCCTGTTCACCAGCAAACATCTTTACATTAGGTATGTATTGCACTGGCAAGGAAACAGTTGGTCCCTTCCATCACCACCCAGTTATCAGAAGGATGACATGGTACTGCTTTCCAGCAGAACATGCAGAGTGGTTTCCAGGTTTAGGGAGGCAGAAGACAAAATGAAGCTTATTTTTGGAAGGAAAAGTAAAGAGAGGGATTATTTCCAACACACTACCTTCCTAACAGTAACATTGGGCTACTGCAACAGGCAGATACCACTCTGACAGAACAGTGTGGGAAAGGAATTTTACAGAACAACTTAACTACTAATAGCAGCTTATATGAGACAATCATCATCTGTTTGGTTTTCTTTCTTTATGATTCTCACTTTAGAACTAGAAAAGTGAAAGCCATAAATAAAGATGGCATTTGTTTTCTTCCACTACAGCACTCCGAGCATCAACTTCTTATGAAAAAGCATATACAACCCAGATTTATTTGTTAGTGAATGAGGCATTATTTGTTTAAAATGATTGTTAAGGGAGATCTGAGATGTTGCACCTAAAATTTCATTTGAATTTTTCAGAACAAGAGTATCCCTGACATTTCTTGAGCAATGAAAGCACGGGGCCTGCTCTCTTCAGCAATTAATAACTGGATCACAATGTCACCATTGCCCTAACTGCTTCCTTAGCCTTTTCACTGTGCTATAAAACACTGCTAAATACAAGCCAGCTCTTTTAGAGCAGACCCAGCATCCCCAATGTCTGGGCTGCTGCTAAAATCAACAGGTAGGCAGGAGCTAGGATCTTCTTCAAGTCTTAGTGCAAAAATTGAGTTACTAATGGTTTCTTTCTTGGTTCAGGTTCAACAAAACTCCTGAACCTAACTCATTTCCTCCCAAAGGATGGGTTTCTCCCCTCATCTGAACAGTGTCTCTTGTTACTTTAAATCATGGCCAATGTTTAAAAAAATATATCTTACACATAAGTCAGCTGTAGATCTTCAGCATCAAAGGAATCAAGCAGAATGGTGTGAAGCAGTGTAACCTTCAGCTATAATTTTTAAATGCCATCGAGAAATGTCTCAAATAGTTCTTAAAATTTACTGTTGACCTAGTAACCTCAGCCCAAAGCATTCAACTTCCAATAAATGTTTTTGTTTTCCCTCCAAAGGCAGTATTGATAAAAAAAAAAAAGTATTGCAAAATACCTTGCAATTGGCATACCTAGGAGTCATCTGTGCACTTCACTCAAAAACCTAGTTTTCCTATAGGATGAGTAAATCAGGATAGCAGCAGAGCTGGCAGGCCTTCTGATGGAAGTGATTTGACAAAATTGGAATCCTAATGCAGCGTGTTCACAAAAAGCAAAAAACCCAACCCTACAATAAATGCAACCTTTTAATAATCAGCATCTGGCACTGAAATGAACAACAGCCAGTCACAGATGAAGTACATATTTGAAAAATTTGTCATGGGGTGTTTCAAGTCATGAATATCCATGATTTGTTTGCTGAAATATTTTCCTGTCATCCTGTTACGCAAGTCTGGGAAATAAAAGTTTGTAAAGAACAACCAGAACTCAGTGACACACTCAAACTGAAACTACAGAGGTGGAATTCTGACATAAGTATTAACTCAAAAAAAAAAAAGGCAGCCTGTACTGTCTTCCTTTTGCAGTTATATTCCTGCTCCAGTGCCTCCAGCACTGAGTGCTCTAGCAGACAAGTACACTCTCCTCATTACAGCTGGAAAAACAGCCTCTCATTGCAGTTGTAAAGTTCTGAAACAAGGGGAAGAGTTATTACACTGATTAAAACAAAAAACAAACAAAGCAAAACCACGACAACAAAAAGACAAAGGCTCCCTTTCTTTTGGTTACTGTAGATAGTGGATGAGATCTCTCAGTGAGGTGACTTGGTCACAAAGAACTGTGAAGTGACATAATTTTCTTGGTCATCAAGGAAAGGTTTTGTCAGGATTTGAGCTCAGACTGGGGCAGTTAGCTGATGGCAACACGTGCCAAAGGTTGCCAGAAGAGAGCACTGAATAACAGAGTGAAGACAAAGCCACAAACCACCAAGTCTGCTGTAAGAGCATAATGGCCATAGCATGAGACTCTGCTGGGAGAGAAATTAGGTTGAAGTTCTTCACTCTGAAGGTGGTAAGACACTGGAACAGGTTGCCCATGGAAGTTGTGGATGCTCCACCACTGCAAGACAAGACTGGATGGAGCCTTGCACAACCTGGTGTAGTGGGAGGTGTCCCTGCCATAGCAGGGGGGGTGGGAACTAAATGATCTTTAAGATCCCTTCCAACTAAAACTGTTCTGTGAGTCTATGAAATGAAACAAATGTACTGTACACAAACTGCTCAAGACATGGAAGTAATTTTCGACCTAAACTATGAGCATTTCTAATTAGGCACAGTACGAATGGTCACAGTGGAAGTAAATTATACTCACTACATGTTTTTGTAGACAAATAATACTGTCCCCAGGGGTGGGGCCCCCACCATGTCTCTGGGCAACCCATTGTAGTGATCTATCACCCTCAGATTAAAGAACTTTTTCCTAATATCTAACCTAAATCTACCCTTTTCTAACTTAAATCCATTACCCCTTGTCCTGTGAGATGTGGGCATGCAGTTCCCCAATGGATGTGCTGAAGTATCTCAAAGAAAATTCTCCTTGCTTCTCTCAGAGCTCCATCACATAGCACCAGGCTCGCTGGAGCTGCTGCTCACACTTGGCAGCTACGGACATTTCTTTGAGAGAACACCGAGGGGCTGCTCCGTGTTTGTGTTGCCCTGGGCTTTCTCCCGCGGGCTGTTCAGCCGTCCTACCACCCAAGGGGAGTGGACACCCTGACTCCGGTGTCCAGGACCACCTGGCTGCCCGAAGGAGGCTGCACTCGCACCGCAAACCCCCCTGTGTGGGCCGCGGGCTGCTCGGACCCAGCCACCAGGAGGGCGGGGGAAATAGCTCCGGGCGCTGGGAGCGGCCCGGCCCGCGGGGAAAGCCAGGCCTGGGCGGGCAGGGGTCTCGAGCAGGCGGTCGCCCCGGGCCCGCTCGGATGTTTTCAGCGGCGGCTCGGGGGGGGGGGGGGGGGGGGGGGGGGGGGGGGGGGGGGGGCCGG
>JAOEGS010003239.1:89873-117608 GCA_025447755.1 Corythornis vintsioides
CTGGGGGGGGGGGGCGGGGGGGGGGGGGGGGGGGGGGGGGGGGGGGGGGGGGGGGGGGGGGGGGGGGTGAGGCCGGCAGCGCATAGCCTTGTCCTTGTCTCCACCTGCTGATTTCATCAGCAAATATCCTCGGTGAAAGTAACCTTAACGAGAAATAAATAAATATGTGTGACGATCGTTCTAAAGCTGCATTTCGGGGAACCTTTCTAGGAGCTCCAAACTGAAGCCGAACGCCAGCATCTGGGAGATGAGAAAAGGCTAAAACCAGAATGAACAACCAAATTTCTTTAGTCAGTCACAGAATCATTTCAGTTGGAAAAGACCTTTAAGATCATCAAGTCCATTAACCTAACACTGCCAAGCCCACCACTAAACCATGTCCCTAAACAACTCATCTATGTCTTTGCCCTCAGGGATGCATGTATTTAAATACATAATCTTACTAAACACATCCTTGTGTCTAAACTACAAAATACTTCCTACCTCTTAAGTGAATCATTATGTTATTATTATTAATAATAAAACAACAACATATATATACAATATATTACTATATTAATAGCATATATGAAAAATATTGCTATATTAATGTATATATAAATATTACTAAATGAATATTAATATATTTTTCTGCTTCTTCAAACATATTGGACTAAATGATCTTCTAGGTCTCTTCCAACCCCTAACATTCTGTGATTTTTTTGAAAAAAAGCACAGTGCTTTTCTGTCTTCTTGTTTCATTCCTAAGCACCACCAAGCTGTGATGAGCAGGGGCTGCTAAGCAAGCACATTTTGCACAGAGAGGGAAATGAAAGAGGATGAAGTTCTTGTGCTAGTGGCTGCCAGAGCCAGCACTACAATGGCTCGACACATTTCTGGAGCTCTCATGTCAAAGAGCATCACCTTCAGTTTGCTGAAGCCTTCAAAGGAGCACACACCAGGGCTCCAGCCTAACCTGCCTCTCACCCTCCTCAGAAAGGGCTAAAAATACAGGGAGTGGATGTACAAAGGCATTTCTCATCAGTTGCTAAATGGTCCAATATACTCGTAACCTTAGCTTCTCTGCTTTATAGCAAGTTGAGTGATGAAAACCTGATGGGCCAGGCTTGCAGGCTGCACTCTGAGCCACCGGGGCTGAGTTTTCAGAAGTGGACAAAAATATTCTGGACACCTGGGAAGGGCATGGGCAACAGGGGGAAATCCTGTTGGGGGAAGAGTTTAAAAAGATTAAGAAAAATTTCTGGTGAAAATTTTAAGAGGTGCTGGCATGGATCAGTTTTCCTGAAAAGCAGGAATCAGGCTCTCAGTTGGCTCCTCTGATGCTGTTTGGAGACCTCAAAAGCAGAGTCGTTTAGAAAGAAAGTTCCTCAAGGAGTCCAGCTAAAACTACAAAGACATAAAACTCCAGTCAGACACAGGAAATTCTTAGGGGAATACAAGAATTTTATGAGTCAGAAGAAAAAGTCCCTCTGAATACCTAACTAAACTAATCTAATGAAGTAGTCACCAGGAAAGGAGTGTGATGAATCTGTATGTCAGGAAGGACAAATTTAAACAAACAGGAAATTGAACAACCTGAAGCTGTTTTCATTTTTACTCCCTGTGCCCTGCTCCCTTTTTTCTTATAAGGTGCAAACCGGCTGCAGAAGCTGCCATGTGGGTTTGAGGGGACTGGTTCATTTTAGATGAAGTCTCAATTTAAAAGAGATTAATTCCCTGGCTTCCTTTCACAAAGTTGGGAAGTTGTTTATTTATGATTGATTATTTGCACTATTACAGACCCTACAGGGCTCAGAGCAATGAAGCCACTAACCATTGCAAAGGAATACAGGGAAAGTATTTTATGTAAAGTTTATAACCTAAAAAAAAACCCAAAGAAAAAAGAAAAATTACCTTTAAACATTATACAAAAAAAAAAAAAATCATTATATGAAAACAAAAATACATTTTTTTAAATTTTGATTTTTTTTTTCCCCTTTATTTTACATTTCATACTAAAAATTTCAGAGAAAAAGTTATGCTAAAATAATTTTGAGATGAAAAATGAAACCTTCATCCTCAAAAGACAAGCCACTGGTCTCTCAGCCTCCATGGTCTAATGTGCTGTGGTAGACAGTATGTTAGCCATAGGCTGATCTGACTGCAAACTGCTTTTATATAAATTTAGGACACTGCTTAGTTTCCTATCTGAACTGCCTGTCTGGATCCTCCTATTTGGGGTTGATTCTGGAGTCCACTTAAAATACTAATTGTTTATATTAAGCAGACAAGAGAATGTGTGATGTATTTTAACTGTCAAAAGTGTTGTGAACAGCAGCAGCTGGAAGAGGAATGTTTAATTCACTCTGTTACCCTCAAACCTTTTAGAATACTGTATCAGCAGCTAAATCTTACTCTTGCAGGCAAGAAAAACAGGGTAGGAAGGGGTAGCACTGCAAAGCTTCTACAGAAAAAAAAAAAAAGGAGTATTCAAAAGTCATCAAGTCAAACTAGAGCATCACTAAATCTACAACATTATTGATGCATCCATGAAAATTGTGCTCATTTTTGTGTGCAACAGCTCACATTTTGTGAGCTTCTTTTCTGTGCTGCTCTACTCACACTTAGCTGGTGCCAGAGATGTGATGCAAGTAGTGATGTGGACATCACTTGAACCATTCCCTATATAATACCCCTGAAAAAGAAAAGAAACCTTGATACTATCAGCTGTTGTAATACTTTAAAGCTTCTGGACAAGAGGTCAGCAGCTTGTGTGGTGCTGTAAGGATAAGTTTCCTCCCCTGCAGAGTTTATTCTCACAGGGCATGTCAGGCTCATGCTCAGGATAGTTCCCCCATCACCCTTGTTGCAGCAGAAGTTTGTGCTGGGACCAGCAGGGCCCAAAACAAGCATTAACAGTTATTATTTAAGAGAGACTAAGAAAGGTCTCACTACGTAACAGGATCAAGTTGTTTTTAAAATTTAGAAAGACTTAGACTTTTCAAAAGCAGAATAAAAATTCCAACCACAATTATCCTATTTTTTCCTATTTCCTTTAGGAAATCTTCTAAGTAAATCAGCAAATGAGCCGCACAGAGATGAGTGAGCCTTCTAATACCAAGGGAAAGAAAGATCTGAAACATTAAATAAAGATATGTACAAGCTCTTTCAAAGCCTTTCCACTTTGTCTTTTAATTAGTTTTTCCTTACACTACAGGAAGTACTTCTTTCCTTTCTTTTTCACTCCAAAAAGAAGCAAACTGTGTGTCTGAGCTTCCTCACAGGCAGCATGTGCTTGGGAGTGTGAAGTTAAGGAACAGTAGCCTTGATTAGACCAGGTTTTGGAAGGAGGTGCACAGAGATTTTGTTTAGGTTGGAAAGATGAGTTTGTGATTCATTCTAAAAGGAAAAGTCTGGTACTTTTCACCAGTTAAGGCAAAATACAAAATCTTAGTAAGGGCTCAGTAGGAAATCTTCCATAAAAATGAGGTTTTTAAACAAACATGAAATGCTTACTTTCTGGAAGCAAATGTTTTCATAGAGTTGTCTCTGTTTCACCAAAGACCCATTCAAGCCAGAACAAGCCAGTAACCTGCTGGTCAGGAGGTCCCCTGGGAGATGCAGGAGAGGCTTCTGTCCTAATTAACCTGTAATACTTTGTATGCAAAGTGGAGAAGCCTTATCAAGGCAAACTTAGGGGGAGGTGTCACAGCGTGGCTGAAAAAATCCATCAGCCTCCTGCTCTTCTCTTGCTGTCACCCTCAGTTGTCTTGGTCCTGCTGCTTCTTTGCCATTCACCAGCTCTGGTGCTTATCCATTTGTGGGGGGAAAACTCAATTCACTACATCAGCAGAAAAATTATTTTGTTTGTTTACTGTTTTCCTGAGCTATCAAGGTGAGTTAATTGAGAGGTTAAACAACCAATGGAAGCAATGCAAGGCAAAAGGTGAGAATACAGGGCAAGGGGCTTAAGGATGACACAATATGATACCCCTGGTTGGTAGAAACTCTCCTGGCAGCGTGAAGTAAACCTCTGAGCTCAGCCTTGACAATCCATCTTTGCACTAATATCACAGAAACATGACTATAAACTGACCACAGGAACAACAGATTTGACTAAAAGGCTGCTTGAGGTCAGGGCCTTTATAATTCAAATAAGCCTGTAATCCCTCTGTTCCAGAGATCTCCTCTGTCTCAACATTACAAAAGACAAAGTATGCCAATTTGGAACTTAAAATAAATTACCTGTGCTCTTATCTGGGCTAAATCTTTCCTCAGAGAGCAGGTAGCAGAAGATGCATTTCCCAGGCAAGCGACTGCATCGTCAAGAAAAGCTCCATGTCAGGTCCTAACCCTAACTTGGCTATAACAAAATCTAACCTTTGACACCAGGCTGCCCTGATACTGATCCAATGCTATTCAACTAACTCAAGACCTTTTTTTTTTTTCAATCTGCATAACTCCCCAGAATCACAATGTCTGTTTACTTAAGTTCTGAGCGGGCAAAGTGGATTTAGCAGCAGTGCAACAATGGAGGTTGAAGGCACAGGGAAGGACTGGAATGCCAGAGGTTGCTGGGTTTTTCCCTCTCTACATTTCACACATCCATCAGATTGCAATCTAACACATCCTCTGGGTGCAGAGGGCTCTTAGCAGAAAAGGTCTGCTTGTGGTTGTCTGAAAGGGGCTGTTCTAAGCTCAAACCTCCACTGAAATTCAAAGGGTACTCAGCCCAAAAATACTCCTTGTGCACTCCCCAACCTCTTCCCAGCTCCCCAGGAAGCTGAGGCACACTCCTGATTTTAAACAGTCAGGCTGTAATTGTATCACTCCAGGTGTTCTCAATAGGATCCCTTCCTAGGAAACAACTGAGGGGGTAAAGCACAGTCCAAATCTCTGCAGGAAAAAACCTGAGCCAACCACACAATCTGTTTCTGAAAAAATACCTCCCTTCCCATGCCACGAGCAACAGTCCATAAAGCACCTCACAGAAAACCCAAACAAGCCTTGCACCTTCTGGCTTTAGAGCAAGAACTAGAGGATGGTGAGGACTTCTGATCCACATTCCACAACGGACCTTAAAAATGCACTTGTCTCCCTTGCAGGCAGCTTAATGACCTGCAGATTTCCAGCACAGGCCTTATCTGACATCAGCCTCAGAGCCTCACCTTCAGCCAGATTAAAACAGTTGGACGTTTTGACATGAAGCAGGAGGGCGTCTCATTGCACAAAGCACCATCCCATTGATGTGGTGCCTTTTTTCAGGGGGGAGGAGGAGGAATTCTTACTCTGTTGTATTCAAAGCAGCCTCAGCAGCAAAACTGCTGCACCTTTCAACCTCTGTACTTCAGCATCCAGCTGAGCACAATACTTGTTTCTCACTGTTACTCCAAGTAGTGTCCTTTAAATCTACACCCAAAGAAATGTTGTCTAAAATACTTGCAAAACCCCAAACTGTTTTCTAGAAAACTGGGTGAGTAGGACAAATAATATTTTATTTGCAGTTTTTTACTGTCATATCTTTCTGCTGTCCCTATATTTAACAATCTACTTGCCCATGAGACTATTTTTCTTATCCTCTTCTTCACTGTTCTTTATTAGATCATTTAAATATTTGCATAGGCTCCAGTGAGTATCAATTCACTTCATGAGAGTGTAGCATTCTTCACTCTTTAAATAGCTGCTATCACTGCTGTGACTCTCTTAATTCCCCATCATTCATTAGTTTTAAAACAGACTTGCACAAATAAACCATAATGTTGAACTAATGAGACCTGTGTGGGAAGTTTCTGTAAATACAGTCAGAATTAAGGGTAGAATGTCTGCATAACTGAGATATTCTTTACATTGCACTGAAGATGACACCGAATGTCCTTTGTTTATTAATCTTTATGAATGTACAGAACACTCTGCCTTATTCTTCCAGCTTCTTAACAGAGCACCTTTGTGATTTTTAATATGCAGTAGAATCACAGAAACACTCTGGTTGAAGAGACCTTTAACATCATGAAGTCCAACCACACTGCCAGGTCACCACTAAACCAAGTCCCTCAGCACCACACCCATTGGTCCAGCCTGTCCAGATCCCTCTGCAGAAACTCCCTACCATCAAGCAGATCAATACACCTGCCTAACTTAGTGTCATCTGCAAATTTACTGAGTGTTCCCTTGATCCTCTCATCCAGACCACCAATAAAGATATTAAACAGAGCTGGCAGCAATACTGAGTGCTGGGGAAACACCACTTGTGACTGGCCACCAACTGCACTTAATTCCATTCACCACCACTCTTTGGGCCTGGCCTCCCAGTCCATTTTTTATTCAGCAAAGCATATACCCATCCAAGCCATAAGCAGCTAGTTTCTCCAGGAGAATGCTGTGGGAAACAGTGTGTCATGCTCCTATCCAAATTCTAAAGCAGAACTGCAGACTGTAATACATCCGATTACTTAGGCATTTTAATGTTATTGTCCACCTCCATCTGTGCAAGGTTTAAACCTGGCACTGACCAATGCAGTTTATGAAAATTTCAAAAAATAGGCAAGAACTAATGGCAGAGGAAGGGAATATACTGTTACTGCTCCTCCAAATTATGAGAAACTCATTAAAGCTCAATCATTTGTGGATAAGTAAAAACATTCTCAGAGGCAAAGTGCCAGTGGAAATCTCATGAGCTTCAGCTTCTGAAGTTTCCCACTAACCTCCTTCACTGGGAAAGGAGGCTAGAGGGGGGAGGGAAGGACAAGAGTCTCTGTATGGTCCACCCCTTTCTTGATCTGATGAAGGAAGATCATATCACCTTCAGGCCATGGGCGTTGCAATGAAGGTTTGTGTCCTTACTCCCACCCAGAGACAGTCAAGTTTTCTTGCCCTGCTGAGTCCCACACTAGCAGGCACCCTAAGTGAGTGACACACAGGTCTCAAACTTGGGCCTGTGCAGAATCTTCACAGAAGGTGTGGAAATGGCTGGGTACTCACTCCCTCCTCCAGAGTAACAGGAGCCCAGAATGGGGCAAGTCCCCCTGGGAAGTCTCCCTGGGGTGTTACAGGCCCTGGCCAGGAGTTGGGCACAGACCTTCCTTGTGTGAGAAGCCAAAGGGGAACATGAAAACTCATGGCAATGTATCATTAAAGAAATTACTTTTACAGAGACTACAGCTCTGCTATGTACATTTCTGTTCCTTTAGGAGTGGGACTTAATTTTTATATGGCCTATAGTGTGCCTAGAACCAAAGGAATGAAAGCAGCTGCTGGCATAGGTTCTTCAACAGTAAAATGCAGCCCTCCTAAATCATATTGCCACAATGTCAAGAGATTCAGGTATGCCCAAGAGCTCTCATCACTGTGGGACAAGGGAAGAGTCTCAAACATGCAGACAGTGAAAAAAAAAACCCAAAACATTTAAAAGAGAGCTCCTGTCATTCTATTCTCCACTGGGTAAGCCATGATCAATGTAACCAGTTTGCCCCGGTCTAACATGAATACTAACTCATCACCTCAAGCCCAGCTCTGACAGTTCTCTTTCAGTCAGGGATTTCTTAGCATCCTTGAAAGCAGGGAGGAGTGAAATTTCAATGAAATGCTGCATCCTCCCCTCTAATCTTTTAAACTTTAGCACCTGCATTGCTACAACTAGTAAAGAAGAGCAAGGACTAGTGCTAAATTAGATGCTCCAGGGTTTATTCAGAACAACCAAACACTGAGCCTACGAAGTTTGTGATCTTCCCAGGCATGGTGTTTGGAGAAGAGCATCCAGATGGTTCAGACCCCTGGACCATAACTGCTGAAGAGGCTGGGACCACTTACTCTGGAAAGAGCAGCAGGTTGGCATGTCAGTGCTACACCAAACAACAGAGTGGTGGTTTAGTCCCTGATGGAAAGAAGGTAGCTGAGACTTCTAAGCAGATCACACAGGGATGCAATTCTTTCCTTGCAGAAATACTTCCAGACCTTCTAACTTCATTCAGCATCCTCTGGCTCAAGATCTGACCCTGCTGTTCTTACTTGCACAAAACTCAGTGCAAATTGTGTCTGACTAAAACTGGCAAAGTTAGACCCCACTGGTGTTTTGATTTAATCCTAAACAGATGGGTGTTCACATGTCCAGTGGCAGTTGCAGTGATGTGACACAAGCTTGTCTAGCATTAAATCTTCAAGGCTGTGCTTCCCACTAAATTAAGTCTACAAAAAGACAAATTAATGTTCTTTGCTTCATTCTCAGATCAACACTGTAAAGATTTTGATGGTGATCACTGAGCATTCTGGTTTGATTAAAAGCAGCTTGCATTTTTCCCTTTACTCTTAGTACCACAAAACCTGAAATCAGTTTTGATAAGAGACTAAAAGGTGCAATATTAAAAGCTGACAGATCTTATGTGTGGTTTCTTAATGGTCATAAATTCACAGCACTATATCAATGAAAGAAAAACATGAAATATTTTAATCTTTACTGAATCTTCTGTTAATAATTATCACTTGGATAGTGTGTACAGTCTGAAAAGGGTATTTTCTTCCAATAACCTTTAGTTTAAATTAATTTTATATGATATCATTCTCATCACCTTGTACAGTCAAGGTGGCTTGAAGATTTTATGCTGCTGAATGCTGCTAATATGAAAAAAATAACTTGCTGACTAACAAAAGACTAACTTCAACAGACCAAACCTATTGGAAGCAGCTACAACTTATGATGTATGAAAAATCCTCAGCCAGTCTACTTTTACAATTTAGCTCAGTACCAGTTTCCAATTCCACGTAATAAACCCATGATTTATATATTATTGTATATTATTATAATATATATACACATTATGTATTCTCAGGCTACTTTTGCTAAATTGTTTCTTAAGCACAGCATTTTTTAGCTAAATAAGCTAAAAGATTGTCTTTAGTACTTGGAAAGAAAGGTAAAAAGTTTCTCCTAAATAAATCTGATGAATTTGCTTACATTAATGACAATAAATTGGAAAATCTAGATGTAAATATTTTCATTACAGGACCAATTTAAGCACATTGCAAAACCCTTCCCAGCAAGATCCTCAGAGCAAAGCAAGAAAGAAGCAGGGATGATTATTAAAGTATATGGAAGACAAAAATAGAAAACTACATTTGTCTTTGTTGATATTACATTCCTGGCTCCAGGAACAAGGCCCTTTAACTCCCAGTTCTTACCACAGGCAGACAGGCAGTGCTTCTTGCAGGAGCAGCACAGACAGCATGGGAGTTAGCTCATGAGGGCAGAGAATCTTTAAGTAGCTGCTCTATTAATGAGAGCTCAAACAGGAGGAATATATTAGCCAAATAACCTCACAAAATAGAAATCACACTCATTATTCACACAGAAAGATTGAAGGCTGTTGTGAGTCCAATTAAGGCTGATAGCCTCCCTAAGTAGGTTCATGGATCTGCCTTATGGAAGTGAACAAGCTTCTATTAAAACAGCTTAACAGCTGAGAAGAATCATGTCAATGATAGCAAGGAACAGCCCAGTTCAGATACAAGTAAGAGGAACAGAGAAACTGCATCTGCAACTGCAAAGGCAGCATTCAAATTTGGAAAGTGATTTATTAAGTGTTCTGCTTTCCTTAAAAATCCTAAATAAACAAGCTTGTCCCCAGGCTTACAGCAGTTTTCATCAGCCCTCTGCAAATTCCAATATCTCTCTGTAATTTGAAATAACTGGACCAAGTTTTGCCATCCTTTACAAGAGAGGTAACAACAGGGTGATGATGAATCTCTGTGGATCTGCACTGCTCCAAGTCCCATTGCAGTATGGCCCTGAAAACATCCAACAGATGGTTCAGCTTCTGTCCTGAGTCTGAATGCTCCTCTCACTGCTGAACAAATGTAACAGCTTGTGCTCTCCAGACATCTCAGCCCTAACGATCTCAGCCTTGTTATTGCCCAGACAAAACAGCACTGACAAGTCACAGTGAGAGAGATCATCTGAGCTGCAGTTGCTGTCTCCCACTGTCTCTCTCTGCCAGCTCAAGCACCCCTTCAGGGATCCACCTGCTGGTGGTGGCCAGAGAGGAAATTATTCCTCATAGAATCGTTATGGTTGGAAAGGAGCTCTAGGATCAAGTCCAACCTTCACCCTGACATCTCTCTCCACCAGCCCACAGCCTCAAGTGCTACATCTACTGGTTATTAAACCCCTCCCTGGGCAGCCCATTCACCACTCAGGAAAGAATTTATTCCTAATATCCAATTTAAACTTCCCCTGATGCAACTTCAGGTCATTTCCTCTCTTTCTATCATCAGTAATTTGGGAGAAGAGCCCAATACCAGCCTGGCTACACCCTCCTGTTGGGTAGTTGTGGAGAACAACGAGGTCTCCTCCAGACAGAACAACCCCAGTTCCCTCAGCTCCTCTTCATAAGGCATATAGTTGAAAGACACTCTGGAGAGGTCATCTGCCTCATCCAAAAAGCTCTGGAGCTTCCCTGTTCTTCAGTATATCCATTAATGTTGCCACTTTTCCCCATTACAGACACTTCCAGTAACTTTTTAATGGTTTTTAATCAAATAGGCTGACTGATGAACTTGTCACTATGATTTTGCTATGACCAGCAAATGTCTCTTTCTCCTCCCTGGTCTATCACCACCTGGGTGAAGAAACTGACACAAATAAAATTTAGGACTTGATTTGTTAATCTATATTTAGATCTGTGATCCAATTGATCAGTGGATTGTATTACTAATTTCCCTGATGCTTCAGGGACTTCAGGTGTCAGGCAGGTTAAGTTTCTTTTGGGTTCCCCTCGTAGCAAGGGTCAGTAAGAGATGTTCACTTTCAAGATACCTTTTGGTTTTCATTTCTCACTGGGGCAAGGAGCTCCTCCTGCTCTTAATAACTGCACTGATTACTTTCATACAATGGGTCTGATGACAGGCTAGGGAAAATCAGGGCTGATAGCAAGAGTTTGGAAGGTCTATTGCTCAACATCTGGAAGTGTAGCCAAGAGGAATTTATGAGAGGAAAACATCTGATCACCCCCAACCTTAACATTTTCTTTGCTCTCTAGCACCTGCACTGAATCACTTAACCTAGCAAGTTAGCACATCCTAGGGGCCACACTGAGGGAATGACACCAGTAAACACAAGAGGTGAGAAAGCAAAGGATGAGAACTTTGATGGACACAGAGGGGTGGCAGCACTGGAGAGATGAGGATATGCTCATTCTGGTTGAAAAAACGATGTGCAAAGAGGAGAAACAACCTGTGGAGTCACTGGTGAGCCCAGCCAGGGCAGGTGAAGGAAAATCCAGGAGCTGTCAGAGGCTCCTTGACTTGCTTTTTGGATGCCAGGGGCAGCGGGGCTCCGACGAAAGCTGTTGTGTAGCTGTCCCTGGGGCAGCCTCTAGCTGCATGGGTAGCTACTGCAGCTTAATCCCTGACACTAATTGGAGTGTTTCCAAACCATTGACAGAAACAGTGAACGAAATCCCATGGGTGATCTCCACATTTCATCTGATCTGACAGAAGCAGGGAGACAGATGAATGGGTTTTGGAGATCTGGTTATTTGAGAGAATCTGGCACAGGGCTGATGAAGAACTGAAGGCACTGTGCACCCCTGGGCACTCCTCTCTCCTGCCACTTCACAGATGCATTTCTACACCACAGTGCTTCCCCAGCTGTCACTTTATTGTCCCCTGCACTCCCTGACTTCCTCCACTCCACTGCCCCAGTGACATGTGGAAGAGAATCCACTGGAGGCCACGAGTGTTGTCTGGGGATTTGTCCTTTCTTTCTAACACAGAACACTACTCAAGTTTCTTCTCCTTCATGATTTCACTGTCAACACTATCACCTGAATATCACATGGCTCCCTACACCAACTATTCCAGGAGATGACCCAAGGAAACTCCAGCCCTCCTGGCAGGCAGTAGGAAACTCAGCCATTCCCTGGGGACCAGTGGCCATGCTGAGATAGTTGTTCGCATTTTCTATGCTTATTTTTCTATTACTGGAGTGGGATTAACAGTGTTCAGCAACAGCTTTTGAGACCTACAAATTCTTCCTGTTCAAGTAGAGCATCCTGAAGACCTACTTTTCTCTAAATGAAAAAAAAAAAAATAGTGTATATATATATAATCTTTCATTAACTCATTATTCCAATATAGCTCTTACATTCTTAGATGCTAAAATTTTCTAACCAAGCACACAGCACAGTATTTCATACACAAAAAAAATGCTAATAATTTGAATAAAATTGCTTCATCTGTGGGTTGTCACTTACTTTGTTCCCTAACAAATTTTAAGAAAAAAACCCATGTTGCCTACAACCTTTTTCTCTTTCAAGTACCTTTTTAGAAAAAAAAAAATCTATTTTCAATACCAGTGAAATTAATCATATTATGACAGGAAAGCAAAACTGTTTCATTTCTTAAGATCTTCTAACAGCATGAAGCTAACCCCATGGTCTCTAAGACAGAAATTCTGCCAGCTACAGACTTATAAAGAATCAGCAAAGAAAAAGAAGTTTCTCAGATGGAACTGTTAGTCATGGTATGAAGAATGTATGTCCCCTACAGATGTTATAGCTATTTATATGATAAATCCTGATCATCACTATAGGAATTCTATAGCCTTCTTTTAAGTTAATGCTCAAGTTCCAATTAATCTTCTTTTGACAATGTTTGCCTAATATTTCAGTGTTGAACAACATTTCCAGGGTTACATTTACAGTGAGCCTACTGGGCACTTTTAAAGCTGTATTCCAGACTTTGCAGTTGCTTCAGAAAGACTTCTTTTAATCCTCCAAAGCTTCACAAATATTTCTGGGAAAGAGAAGTACAATAAGCATTGATAAATGCTTGTCAAGGGCACATCTAGACTTGCAAGTTGACTGGAATGAACATCAGGGTTAATTTAGAGCACGCGACAGGTTGTAGAACAAGCTCCCTGGAAGAAAATATTCATTCTGGAATAAAATGACCTCATTCTCACATACAACACTTGAACTGCTTTGAGTAACTTGAGATAAATGAGGACAAAGCATGTTTGTTCCAGTTTGCAGGATCGTTGCTTTACACAGGAATCACAGCCTGGGGAATTCAAAACTAAATGAGGGATACAAAAATACCTTCAGGTGTCTCCAAGGGACTCAAAGTTGCATAAATAGTCACTGGTGTCAAATGGCAGCAGCCTTTTTAAAACCAACACTTCAAAGGCCTGTGTCACACAGAACATGGTGCTACACAGGGCACTGCACACCCCTGGACCAGAGAAAGGTTGGTTTGTTTTTTAATGGGGATGCCTCTGCCATCACCAACACACCCTTCCACTCCCTGCCTACACCCTCCTGTTCACACAGAGGCAGCAGGAGGTCTGGGCTTCTTGTCTGGTTTTGGAAAGGGATGGAAAACTATTTGGTGGGGACACAAAAGCAGTGGTTTTATTTTTTTTTTTATAATACCTGTTGACTTGACCTCAGTATCTCCACTTCTCTGCTCTCACAAATTTGGAACAAAAGATAAACTCTAAATGCTTGAACTATCTGACTATCAAGAATTTTTTGGGTAGAACTGAGTGCTGTCCCTACAAAGAGAAGGGTGCTCTACTTGACACAAAGATAAGGGTTGTTTTTTTTTTCAGCCCTGGTGTTGCTGGCCATGAAATGTGCTTTGAGGTTAAGGAGTTTCTGCAATTTCTTTTTTTTTGTGTGTGTGCTCAATCTGTTGTTTTGGGGTTTTTTTCTACTGTATTTTAACATCTTCTCTTGGTTTTTACCTGAAACCTGTGCTGAAAGAGGCAGCACTGATGAGACCAAGGCAGTTAAAGCTCAGTAATTCTCAGATACAAGTACAACATTTGGTGTAAAGAATAAAACAACATCAGGTGCCCAGGCTGCCCTGGCCAGCCACACACTCTGACAGGTGAAGAGCCTTGAATACCCTTGAGGTGGCCTGGGTTCCATGGCAGGAAAGCCTGAACCTATTTCAACCAAAAACTTACCCAGGGGAAAGGGATCACGAGCAGAAGAGGAAAGTGAGGCTCTGTGAGGAATATATCTAAGAAATTGCTCAGCCCCAGCCCTTCCCATACTGTATCCCTGATGGTACAGAACATACACGGACATCCATGGTACCTGCTGATGCTGACACTCAGCAAAATGACATTAATCACATGCTGCAGAGAATTCTGTTCTCCTGTAAATGAACTTTACTTCCAAATCCTTTTGTGACCTCTGTGCTCTTGGGGAAATAGAAATGCATCAGGCATTGAGAAGGCCAGAGCTTTGGCCTTGTGAGAGCAGTGCCCAAGGAGCACCTTCAGAAGAGCAGGGCAGAGAGAGCAACTCTAATCCCCAGACAGCTGTTTGTAGCTTAATCCTCCACCAAGCAAATCAAAGTTCTGCAGAGAGCTTTTTTACCTGCAAAGAGAAGTTGCCATTCTGCTCTATACCCCAGTTTTGGGTGACTTCACTGCAAGGAAGAGGGTGAGGGCAGACAATGTGTGAGGCCATCTCCCCACCCTCCAGAACTCTTCTGTCAAGATCCAAGAAGAAATCTTAGCACAGAGTTCATTCAAGTACCATTTAAAGCAAGTAACCTCAACCTCACAGACTAAAATCATAATAGAAGCAAGATGACTCAGGCACACAAGCTGTAGGAATTGGCTATGTAAATGCTTCCTGCTGTAGATTTCACTGCCATCTAGTTCCAGAGATAAAATCTAACGTAAAAAGAAAGGAAAAGCAATGTAATACCTCCCTATTTCCAACCCCAAATCATGTTGTAACTGGGATAAAAGGAAACATGCTGTTTAAAAAAATGCTTACACTAATACATATATAGCAAACTTTCTGTCTTTATAAGCAATTATAAAAACTGCATTAAGCAAACTATATAGAAGGTAATGTTGGCCTAAATACAAGATTGACATGATAATTATCAGGGTTTCTGCTTAAAACTGTCTTTTTTGTCTTAACAGAAGAATGTATTTTGAATGACCTTTACAAGCAATGGACATTTCAGCCAGTTTCAGGACAACTTAATTTACTGTTTTTAATTTACTATTGTTTTACTTTAAGGAACACCCAGGAATAAGTAACAGTCTGGTACTAAGACCTCTGTTTTTCCCCCAACTGCTCCCCTGTTTGCTGTCCTGTGTTTTTTGTCTGGTTAGATACACATTAACCTGTTAGACTGACCTTCACTTCCCGCCCAATCCCTACCACACATTAAAATTCTTTACAAAGACAACTTGAGGGAGACTGCCTTTGGGTAAAGCTCCTAAGGCAAGCTCCACAGACTGGTCTGGCATGCATTGTGTACATGCATCTGTCATGAAAATTTGATGACAAATCATCTGTTTCCTGACAGATAGGCTGCACTGACTTCAAATTCCCATGCAATGTCTTTGTCCATGAGGAAGAAAAACATTCTCCTTTAAAGCAGAGCCCATGCTCAAACTTCAGTCCTGCAGTGGCTTTAGTCTGTATTATGATTTATTTGTACTATAATCTTCCTGGATCAATTAAAGCCTGTTGCAAGATACATCTTCCTGATCATCTTTTGGGAAAATGTAAAGAGACAGGAGCTAATGAAAGGAAATAAAGTAAATGCTTCACAGCAATAATGCTGTTTTCAGAGGGTGAGAAATGAAGATCCTTTTTAGGACTGACCTACCCCAGTTTGTTTAAAACTAAACTGAACTTGAACTGATAAACTACTCTTTTGAGATTAACCTGGATCATGTACATTCAGCAAAACACTGTAAATCTAAACATACCTGAATTGGAGTCAAACTTTGTTTCTGACCTGCAAAAGAAAATAAAAAGATCTTGAGTTACCAGAACTGCTTTATGCCATAAAAGTCATTTGACAGACTGATGCCCTCCCAGTAAATATTGCCTTTAATAGGACTCTCTGCCTCTGTACGTTAATATTTAATGCACTGAAGGGCATTTGAATCCAAATAATAACTATTATCTTTAATATTTTGAGGGGTTTTCACAATGTACAGTTACAAGGAAGATATTTTAAAAGACAAATCACAAGATGAATGCAGAAAATAGAATATAAATTTAAAACAGGATTAAATTATATGCTGTGAGCCATGGCACACAGTTGTTACTATGAAATAAATATTGTTTTCATTCATTTTCATTTTTGAAACGTCATTAAGAGGATTTAATTTATTCACAAATGTTTCCAATCTATTTTTGAAGCAGATAGCGTTTCATTAATGTCATATGTATTGTATCCAATGATCTGCACTTAATTGTACAACATCCTAGGAGGGTTTTGTTTGTGTGTGTCTTCAATTTACTCACTCTGCACATAGGAATAAGTGGTTTGATTTCCTTAAAAGTGGAAAGCAGGGGGGTGGGAGAGAGGGAGAGAGGAAGGGAGCCAGACCTAAATTTTAACTTGTTTTAAAGTCCTTGCAAAAAGACAATGATGTGCGTATTATGCACCATTAGCTCTGGTTGTGCACTGCAGATTTTTCTCCCTCTAACAAGTAGTGTTTTCTTCCAAGTGCTTAGCACTTAGCAAATGAACCCTATAACCTGTATATTTAATAAAAGGGAAGAAAAAAATTAGCCCTGGTGGGAACATCATGTTTCAGATATAGGTTAATAATACTTGTAAATGTAGAAGCCTTTGAAGATCTTAATTCAACTGTGGGAAAACTTAAGTTGGGTAATTACTCTCAAGATGCTGCTGATGTGCTGTCAAGCAGAATTAACCCTCTGACTAGGCCTATCTACACAATCTGCTAGAAGACAGCATTGTCTGTATCAGCTCTCCAACCAATTAAGGGGCATGTTCCAATCAGGTTTATATTGCCCACTAACAATTGGCTGCACACATGGTCATGGCTGTCACAGCAGGACACAAGGTCTGGCCAGCAGGAGATCTGTTAAAGGATGTTCTGTTGGCAGCAAAATGAATTTCAGCAGGAATTCTAGGGAGGAAGCATAACCTTGGATCCTTTCACATTGGATCTTCTTTTGGGAAGTTACAGTCCTGGGTTTTCTAAAAAATCAAAAATAAATGACTGAAGTTCAAGGCCTAATTGCAGATTTATTTTTCTGCTTTTATTGTACAAGCTTAACCATGCAGCTTGCACATGTAAGTGCAGATGTCTTTTACATGTGCTCTCTATAATTGGCACTGTAATCTTTACCAATGCTACAGCAAAAAAAATATGAAATCAGTCATGACCTAAACAATTAGTTAAGTTCACACTGTTACCTTCTTGCTTCCTCTCCACTTTTCCCCTTTTACAGCTCTCAAATGGTGAAAAGATGGAGGGGTAAAAACATAACTTACCTTCCTAATTGGTACTTTTAAAGTACCATCAAAAGCACTGAATAATCAAAGTAGGTTGCTGATGTGCTTTCAAGAATACCACCAGTGAGTGTCCAGGGCACCACCCATGCTCCACTTTGGCAGCACATTTCAGTTGGTATTTTAGCCTAGAAGAATCAAGTCCTCACCTTGTGAAAAGTGCATGCTGGGGGGAATTCCTCTGAACTCCAGGCAAGGCCACTTACTCAGTATTTTATTGGTAATCTCAAACTGCAGTGTGTCTGGATTGTTTTCTCTTACTGTCACTATTCCAGCAACACTTCACTACCTACAGAGACAACAGACATCTCTGTCTGTCTGCACAAGTAGCTCCTCACTGCCTGAATTCCAAATACTTGGTATCAGTTGGTCAAGCAAAGATCCCAATTCCCAGCCTGCAGGGCTTGGCACGGACACGTGCGCTGCGACGTGGCATCAACAGGCCCAGGGGCCAAGATGGCAGAGAGGAGGGTCACAAGGGTCACTGGGCACTGTAATGAGCCCCAAAGCTCCAGTCATAAATTACCAGACAACAAATCAGAGAACTGATAGGGGATGGGAAATGAATGGAACTTTGTCTGGCAACAGCAGAAAGGAAACACACCACGGGAGGTAGCACGAGGAGCTATTGAGAGGAAGAGGGTCACCTATGTTATGGTCTCTGTGTCACCTTGGGACAACAACTCAAATTTAGGACCCAGTATTCCAGTACCACAGCACTGTTAGACAGCTTAGAAAGGCACAGAAAAATAAAAAGGGAGTGAAATAACAGAGCCTTTGGCATTGCAAATAAGCAACAAGTAGCAGATGTGAGAGAAGCACTCTGAAAGAACACCAAAGTCATCTTGGCCACGTGAAAGGATGAGAAAGCTTCTAGTAATTTCAATGGAAGTAGCACTTTTCTCCTCTAAATACTTCCAGTATTTATGTATTTTTCTTGACAGCATCCTAGACAAAGCTATAGGAAACTAATTGCACATAGGTGTGAAAAATATCCAAGCCAACTAATGTCCTGGCCCAGGTGACTGAGCAGAACAATATCATTCCTCATGAGCCCAAGCTCCAAATAACAAGGCAAGTTTCCAGAAAGAAAAAAACCACCAGTACTCCAATGTAAAAAGTAACATTTTGTGTAACTATCCAGGAATTTATGAGTCCTGCACTATAAGGGAATTTGAGAAGCCCCAGAGCATTAGGAACCAAGTAGTTCCTTGGGCAGCAGAAGGAGCAAAGCTGCTGTGTTGTGACCAGAGGACATACCCTGTGGTGTCTAAGGTGCCAGAATTACTCGCAGGTACTTCCCAGAGCTGGACCTTTGCAATGCCTCTCTCCCACCCTCCTGTGGATTCTCTAATACAACAATATATATATTATTTGCAATAATATTATCTGGTATAATCTAATAATATAGTTGAACTCTTGTCCAGGTCTCCCCTCAGAGAGGGCTTGAATGTGATCTCTCTCCTGATTTCATGAAAGTTTTAAGAACTTAATATCTTTGAGGTTTAATAGCTACTCCCCTGCCAAATTTGGCTGAAATTGGCACGTAGATTAAGTAATACAGTTTTATTATGAGGAGAGGATTGACATACAGACAGCACGACGCTGTAAATCTAAATTCCTTAGGAAGTCTGCTTCAAGATAGATTTTTACTCTCACTTTCCTAGAGCACAGAAAAAAAAAAGACTGATTCACTGTTGATGGCTGCTCTGACAATTTCTGTTCTGAATATTGATGAAAAGTCAAATTCAAAAGGAGCATTTTAATATCATTTTAGTCAATGAGAAGTCTCTGGGTGAGTTCTGTGCAGAGTTCATTTTACTGTGAGAGTTATAAACAGATAAATATAGAAATATAATATAAATATAGCATTTGCAATCATAATCCATAACAGTCCAGCGTACCTGGTTTTTACTTCAGGTACATATGTACACATAGTAAAGCACGAGGCAGGTTAAGATTAATTAGATCTCCCAAGAAGGGTGACTGATGAACAGTTAACTCAAGGCAGTGTGAATTTCAATTACGTGTCAGCCTTAAAAGTTTAAAAATAATCCATTGAAATTTTACAGTGAAAATATCCATGAAATTCTTAGTAAAATCAGCAGAAGTTATCTAGACATATCTCTAGGATTATTAGAACCTTTACATGTATTTACTCTAATTTTTGGTAATTTCATGGAAACTCAGCCATGCTCACCAATAGGTAAATCAAAGCAATTTCACAGCCTTGTCTCCACGAGATGCTGATATATTGAAAATGTTACATTTCAAGTCCTCTTTTCCCCCCTTTTTTTTTTTTAATCCTAATTTCTCTCAGGAAATCTACATCAATATTTCCCTTTTGAAAGGATAGCTCTTGTCATGTCCTCTGTTTTAGACAACTGTGAGTTGCCTCATATTCCTCTGCTTGAGTTCAGTGCTGGAGATGGTCTGACCCAAAAAGGAAACCTCAAGTTTGCTGGTGTATTGGCTTGTAGTTGGTGGTCTTAGACAACTTGCTCCTTGTGCAGCCAGTGACCTTGGCCTGCAGTAATTCACACTGTGTTTTATTACCTTTGTGGGCAGCAACCAGCTCATGACAATAGAGCTGATCTACTGAACAAAACAAGTCCAGGTGACTTGTGGGTCAAGGTAAAAAAATGAGGTGGAGTGTTTTCTTGTTTTCCAAACTTGTCCTTGCTTTTGGACATCTGAGAGATGTTAAGAAGACCAAACAGATACCAATAAAAAAACATGACATGAATAAGGATGTTGCTGTTTCTCCCAGTGCATGTTCAGAGGAGTCAACACCATTGCCAAGAATTCCATCCAGGAAGCAATAAAGGCAGCAGAGGGTGATTTATGAAGACTTGGCAATTTATTCCTTTGCCCTAAAAATGGGAAACTGACACAACAATAATATTTGGGTTTTTTTAAATGGATATCACTCTCCCAAGCTTCCCAGTTCCCATCTATACCACATCTTTCTCACACTGTCCTGCATATGGTAAAGGACATGACTGTGGCTTATTAAATATGGAACAGCTCCTCTCTTAGAGCAATACCACGAGTTGTGGATTTCACTCTGGTCTGTTGTAACCTCCTGTTGCCATGGCTATGGCCAAAATGGTATTTCTGCATAATGTACAACAAAATGCCTTGAAAAATTAAAGTAGGTGCAACCTTGCAAATACACTTGGCCCTTAGAAAATTCTGAGGATTCTGGTCATCTAGGTGGCTCTTGTGAACTGACACAGAAACACACAACCTTGCTGCAGAAGCTGCCCAGACATGAAAAACAGAGCTCACAAAAAATTAACAGGAGAGGATATAGTTGATAAGCAGGAGGATTTTTTTTTTCTTTGGCTGATTAATTTTCTATTAGATCAATGTGCTGCATTGAGACATGCTCCAGACACACCAGGTGAGGTCCAGTGAAGTGGAAACCATGAAAAAAGGAGAAAACTAAACCTAGAGAAAGGTGAGGGGAGCAAGGCTGCTTCTTTTAGCATCAGCCTGCAGCTAGACTGGGGTAAGTGTAACACAAAACCACACAAGGGCTGGCTTGCAGAAAAGGAGGTCCTTGAGATTAGTTTGTCTCCCTCATTTATTGCTTTCTTTAGGCAGCTGTACTAGGATCTAGGAGAAGAATGTCTGGCGTGAAAGTTCAGAGATGGAATAATTAGATTCAATTGCTTGATTAGGGATTTTATGTGTTAGGCACCTTTGATTGTAGAAGAAGTTAAAACATGTTCTCCATAAAGCTTGGGAGGTTTCTCATAACACTAGTACAAGTAGGTAGATGAAGAGATGTTAAATCCCTAATTGTTTCTTTTATCTTTCCTGTGATAGAGACAGAATTCTGTTTTAAAGACATATCAAAAACCAGGTCTTTCATCTGGAGTGTAAAATTCATGTGTTCCCTGACCTCATGTGTCACATGGTAATGAAACAACATAAATCAGAAATGTTAAAAGTTGAAGTTTGTTAATATTACTGCTGAAGCTCCAGTCTCTTTCCCAGTTAAGCTGACAGGTCCATAGTCCAAATATATATATTTACAGATTACAACGACACAAAGGAAAAAATTAATGGACACCCAACGAGAAACAAATGGGAATGCAAGTTTCAGATGAGTATCTAGAAATGAAAAAAACAAACCAACCCTAAACTAAACAACAAAAAAGGCCACCACTAAAAACAACTTGCATTTTAAACGGGGCAGTGGACTTTCTTTGCATTGTACTATCACCTAAGAAAATACTTTGGCGATTTACACTCTGTAGGGATAGTTTTGTAAGCAGCATACATTGTGCATTCTCTATCTGTGTTTCATTCTCATTTTTTTTAGCTGTCCGGCCTGAAGCAGTCATCAAGATACAGGCAAGTATCTTCCCTACTGGAAGAAGACATTATATACTGGTGTTTGGAGTCAGTAAACAAAAGAAGACAGACCCCTATCAGCCCTTCCATTTGTTCCCATCCTTGCCAGTCACTTCAGAACAACTGGTTGAATCTGAAACCAGAAGTAGCAAAAGCTCACAAAGCAACATAAAGACTTTGGGTACATTGGGCTGAGGCCAGTTCAACCTTGGGACACAATCAGTAAGGTGTTTTTTTTAAGATTTATTAAAAATAAAAATCAACTTCCCTCTTTCCCTCTCTCTCCTCCCATAAAATCCATGGGAAGTCTCAGGGAGAATCTGAAAACAGTGACATTTCCATATAGTTCATTTCACACAGAGAAGTCCAACTCATTAACTCAAAAAAGTCAAGACTATGCCAAAGCTTACTGAGCACTTGAGATAATCACAGGTAAGTCTCATATTGCAGGTTTTTCCCCATATTAAACAGATTGTGAAAGCAACTGGAAACTAGTTCACATTCATTTATGTGAACTACTGCTGTCCAATCTCACCTCACAAAAAAATAAACCCCACTCTTTCTCCAGCAGACGACAGAAAGGAAGCCAGTCCTGAAGTCAGAAGGTGAAGTCCTGGCTCTATTGTTTTCATTTGCCAAATCTGAATTTACTTTAACAGAGCTAGGATTTCCCCCATAAAGATTTAGCTAGAGTAAGCAGGGGAATATCTAAAGGGCAGAGTAGAAAAGCAGGTTATGGAGACTTCAGATCCCTGAGCTGCACCCCCAAGCCAAGCACCACAGTAACACCTCACATGAGAATATTGCCTTGGCTCAGTTCATAACAATCATTTTTCCAACTCGAGAGATTGACATTATTACTGAATTTTCTGCAGGTAATTCTCCTAACAGAGGAATAAAACAATGGAGATGAAATGATTTTTCCATCTTCACAGTCTCACGAGAACAACTATCGCTGCCACATCTGGTGACTCTGAAGCTACATCAATTTTATTTTCCTTTGTAACCTATTACTGACCTGATTTTCTCTATTATTAGTGCTACCTTCACCACCCTGCTTCATGCTACTGTAAAAGGTACCTATTCAAGTGAGAAAGACTGAGTCAGTGTAAACTGAGGGGAAAAAAACAAGGAAAAAAGTGTTCTTCAACAGAATGAACACAAGCAGCCAGAAATAAGAAAAAATAAACAACAACTGAATCTGTGCAGGACAATGCTGTGATTGAAGTAATTCAATCAGCAATGTTTCTAGTCTCAAATTCAGGGCTGTAATTCCCACTGTATTTCCAAAGAGTATTTTTCATGCAGTACATGAAAGTTATCATTTCTTTCTTAATCCTTGCTTCAGTTTCTAAAGCACCTCTCCATGTATGCTAATAGGGACAGATGAAAATTCAGTAAGTGTTGCAGTTTCCCTGGATTTTGCTGTCTTAACTGCTTGAATTCTAAAAAAAATCTGCTTTTTTTTTCCCCTCCACTATCAGATACAATGCTGTAGCATGGATTCAGCATTGCCCCTTGAGATCCAGATCTTAAAACTGCTTGTGAGTAAAGCTAAAGGCCAAAACACAGTATCTATCAGTGAAGTGAATGGCTGCATTTGAAAAACAAAACCCAAGAATTACTATTTCTTTTCCTGATAAATTACCTATTTTTCATAAATGTTATTGTACTATCTTAATTTACTAACAGCTTTTATACTTAATTATAAGACAAATTTTAATATAGCATCAGTATTTACATTGCTCCTCTTGTATCCCTTATCCATTTGAACAACTTAAATCTTAAAACAATTACATAAGTACTAGAATATATACAAGATTACATGGGAACACAGCAGATAATCTAAGAGATACAAATCTCAAAACTATATTTAGCATACTCACTTGAATAAAGGAGTCCCACAAACAACACATTTGTATATTCCTTGAGCTTTATGATGTGTGTACTCCCCCTCAAAGGCACTGGGAAAACAACAACACTGCATTTTACAAAATAAATAAAGGCATGTTGAGGGCTTTATTTATAATTATTAAATTAGCTAGAGTTTAGAGAAATGTTGCAGAAAAACCTCACCGTTTAAGAGTTGGCAGTTGGTTTTTATTAAAGGCAGCAAATAAAGCAGGCACAGGAAAAGGGGAATGTCCTCATTAGTGCACCTCAGGTGTTATGCAGCGTGCAAGAGGAAGTGAATTGTCCCACAGTTCAAAGGACAGAAAAACAAGAGGGAAAAAAAAAACCACCCTGGAATCCTCCCCTATTTGGCGAGGGAAGCGTTCAGTTTTTGTAAACAGGGATTGTTTGAGGTGGCTGGGCCTGTCTTTGGGAGGAGTGTGGGTGGTGGGCTCAGCTGTGAGGCAGAGGTGTGAAGCGCCCGGGCACAGGCCGCCTGGGAGCTGGGAAGGCCTGGTGCTGGGCCAGGCCGCGATGGGCTGCCAGGGCCACAGAGGCATTGGAGCTGAAAATGAAATAATTGGTCCACGATTTCAAGCTGCGTGCGCCTTATATTTTTTAGATGAAAAGCAATATTACAGCTTTAAGGGAATATTTTTCTAAGTTAACAATCTAAGAGGCTAGGAGGTCATTCATCTAATACGAATCAGCTGCGCTAGCCCAACAAAAAGCCTATGTGCTCAGCAGCTTGTTTTTATTATCCTTTCACCCTTTTTATGAGGTCCAATTTTTTTTTATTTTTTTTTTTTTATAAACAGGATTTTTAAGAATGACCTAATCTCTGATTGTTTGTGTGCATTAAATCACGTTGTTGGTCCCATACACAAGAGAGGAGGGCTGGCGGGAAGGGAGGCCTCCCAGCAGATGCCAACATCCCGGGACAGTGGGACAACCGAGGGGGTCGGGGCAGAGATGGGGACTGTCCCTGCCACCCCCCATCAAATCCATCAAATTCAGCCACTGGTACTGGCTGTTAGGAGTGCTGCCCATTAACTGGGACCCCACGTGCACTGGAGAGCCCTCTCAGGTCATGAATGAAAACAAGCAGTTACATCATTAGGACGTTTGGAGCAGAGGTAAAGCCAGGGCCTTATGCCAAGCTCAATGGTATAAATTAGAAAACAAAAAATGGCTAGGCCTTGGCAAGTTACCTCCATGCTGGAATCAGCTGAGAGAGAGACTTTATTCACTAAATACAGTCTTGGAAGCAAGTCCTTTTCTTTTTTTCTCCAGGACTCGGGGCTGGCTTCCAGCGACTAAAGCCATGTGAGGGCAGTTATTGAAAATTTTTGACATTCCAACCACAAATGAGCCAATAAATACCTTCTCCACATGTGCTTCAAAAAGAAATTGGAGTGGGGTGGAAAAGAACTAAATTATGCTACCTTCTTTCTGCAGCCAAAACGTCTATACTTACAATGGCCACCTTCAAAACTCCAGCCTCCTGGCATGGGGCCATTTCCCTCGTGGTTCTGCTTACTGCAATGTCTTCCAAAAAAAGTGTACCTAAACCACTATTACTTCCACACATTTTGTAGTAAACTAAAAACAGACTCTAAACATGAGCCCGGTGACTTTATAAGACATGCAGCGTTCATTAAAAGAAAAAAAAAAAGTCACACAAGACTCCTGGCCTCAGCCCCCGTCCTGCAGATGCTTGTCTTTGCAGGGGTGTTAATTTGCAGGGGTTAGTAAACAAGTGCAGAAATCCTGGGGAAAAAAAAAAAAAGAAAATCAAACTTGGTGGGGAAGGTGAGAAAGCACCAGTGAGAGGAAAGGGAGAAAAAAAAAAGATGCTTGCATTTTGAGGACTGCATTTCCTTCGTCCTGCCTTACCTTTCAGTCCCCTTCTCCTGAGTGACATGGTACTGCAAGGGTGTCAGCCGCTTCCTCAGCTCCTCCTGGGAAAAGACCACCTTACAGTCCTTTTTATCCCTACATGACCCTGCAAAGGGAGAGGATATGGGAGAAGGAGCCTTTTTAGCTTAAATCCTGAATAATTGCTTTGGCAGACGGCCACAGCATAGCTTCTGCATTCACTTGTCAATGACCAGACCGGTCCCTAATGCACGAAGAATGGCTCAGCTGAACTGCAGCTGATTATTTCTTCAAATCCAAGTTTAAAAAAGAATTTTGCTCTAGAGCCAGGTGATTCCACTGGAGCAGTGACAATGTGCTACAGCCAAAGCCCTTCAGTGTGTTATACACTAAACTGTTGCGCACACAATCATTCACAAAAAAGTAACTTTTTTTTCCACTGTTTAAAAAAGAAACCAAAACAAAACTGCAAGGAAAAAAAACCCAAACAACAACTACAGCTGAAATTTTTTTACAAGACATCTATATTGGAGACTTATGGTAATGGGCATATGATGTTTAGCCAAAACATCCAACAATTTCTTTACACTTTAACGTAGCTGAAAAACAATTATAAATCTTTAGAATTCCCATAAGATTGATTTAACTTCTAGTTGCATCCTTGTCATTTATAATATTAACCATTGTATTTTTTCCTGTTGAAGCATTAGGAGCTCTGAGGAGCAAGTAATTTCTTCATGCACAAAGCTGTACAAGGTTCAACAATGAATTTGTCATAAAAATTAGGGTTGCTATTGAAATTACCCTCCTTTGAAAATCTCATCTTAAGCTTTGCTTAGTTTACACAGAAAATCCAAGGAGTACATAAGGATTACTGTAAAAAAAAATCTGCATAGTGAAAAAAATCACATCACATCAGGCAAGGAAAAAACCAATAAGGTTACTTTTGAGAATGAAAACTCCCAAAATAGTAACAGAAAATTGCCAAATATTCAAATAACTTTGATAATCACTTGTAAAATTTAGCTGACAAAATACAGCAGGGAAAAAGCCCTCTAATTATGACAGTAATTAAAATATGGTACAATCAAAAATAAAAAGTCCAAACAAAAATTATTTTCTGCTAGTAATGTATATACACTCATAAAAAGACCAATTGTGTTCCCAAAGTAGAGGGAACAGAGCTACCCATCTGTATGTCATTTAGTACAGGAGAGGCAATGGCAGGTTTAAATTACATGGTATTGGATTGCAATTTCCTAACATTGGATGCTTTTCTGCTTTTTTACCTTGAGTCATTACTAAGGAGTGTTCATAAAAAGTAGCTTAAAGCACAGATGCTTGCAAATCATTTAAGAAAAAGATGTTTCTTTCTTCCTCCCCCTCTTCTTTTCTCTCTTTTTTTTTTTTTTTTTTTTTTTTAATGTGTGGGGGTGGGTGAATAGGGGAGAGAGAAAAAGAGTAATCCTGTTGGTCACTACTGACTAACCCTAGGAAGTATTTTCAGGAAGAAAAAAAAAAAGTAAAATTGAAAACATCTGATTGAAGTAAATAGTGCAAACATAAAAAGCTTTACTAGTGAAAGAAAGGTATTGAAAAGCGACTTTATTTCATAGATTAGAAATTACTTTTGATCTAAACATTCTTAAAAACAGATTGTTTTCCACTCTGAGCCATCTCATTAGCTGTGCTGCAGAGCCTTCATTTTAATGGCAAGCTTTGAAAGAGCACTGCTGTATGCCTTTGTTAGATTCAATCTTATTTGGGAGAGGGATAAAGATTTCATTCCAGGTCTCTTTGTTTGTCTTTCAAGAACCACTAAAGCAGTATTCACACAAATTTTGCAGGAATGTGCCCTGTGCCATAGCTTACAAATTATTTGGTTTTGGTGCACTTAAAGGTCACCTTCCAAATTAGCAAAATTTTCCTACATCCTGGCTTTTCAACCTTAAATGTAAATATTGTTTCCTAACTGTAAGTGAGGTTTGTTCTTTATAACATTTGGTTGCTTATTTAAAGATGTCAAACGCTGGAGGTTTTTATTCTCCAAACTTGCAGGGCTCTAGGACTAATAAGTCTTTCAAAGTATAGCTAACAGGGAAAGGAAGCATATGCATTATATAAATAGCCATTGTTATGTTGCATTACCCAGCTCAGAAAGAAACTGTTTGAGAGATGGTCTTTCATCTCTAATTTCAGTATTAAAAAGTAGTCTAGAGAGCAGCAAAGAATCTTACAAACCAACACCTCTTCACTTTTAAAAATATCTACTATATTTTTATAATATATAATATTATATATTTAATATAGTATTCT
>JAOEGS010003240.1:0-45165 GCA_025447755.1 Corythornis vintsioides
ATTTCCTGCACTTTGGGATACACTGATCCTGAGCCTGAAGGAAATGGTGTTTGAATGTTAGCCAGAGAGTACCACACGATGCTGATGGGGATGGAGGGACAGCTGATTCCAGCACTGTGACACAAGCACCAGAGCATCCTTGCAGTTGCGCATCACTGACTCCCAATAGTCCATTGAATCCCAGGCACTGAGGATGACCTGATGGCTACCAAATGTCTTCCTTGAGGTTCTTTGCCACCAGGGCTCTGTGCTTCACTCAACCTCGGTGTCAGTTGGTCTGGTGCTGTGTTGCTGTGAGGCCTGTGGAGCAGAAGCCATCATCTCTGCAGTGGGAGGTGCCCTCTGCTCTCTAAGGAGGCCAGCACATCCATAATTCACACCCATCCTTGTCCCAGCTGCTGTTTGTTGTCCCGTGGTCTTTATGGAAATTATTTGCAATACAATGGGCCAGCCCAGAGATCCTGGCTGTAGGGAAACCTCCAGTGTGAGCTGCAGCAAAAAAGTCACCACTCAGCATCCTGACAATTGCAGTCTGACCTGAGCAGTGGGTGATAGAAAGGAATTACAGAATCACAGACGTGTTTTGGTTGGAAGAGACCTTTAAGATCATCAGGTCCAGCTGTTTAATGCAGTACTGCCAGGTCACCACTAAAACACTGTCTCTTAGCACCATACCTACATGGCTTTGAAACCTCTCCAGGCATGGGGACTCCACCACTGCTCTGGGCAGCCTGGGACAGGCCTTGACAGCCCGTTCACAGGGAAGAAATTTTCCCTTATGTCCAACCTAAATTCCCCCTGGCACAACTTGAGGCTGTTTCCTCTTGTCCTATTATTTGTTTCTTTTGGGAAGATACTGACCCCCATCTGGCTCCAGCCTCCTTTCAGGGAGTTGTCAAGATCCAGGGGGTCACCTCTGTGCCTCCTTTTCTCCAGGCTGAAGACCACCAGGTCCCTCAGCTGCTCCTCACAAGACTTGTGCTCTAGACCCTTCACCAGCCTTGTTACCCTTCTCTGGACATGCTCCAGCTCCTCAATGCCCTTTTTGAAGTGAGGGGCCCAAAACTGAACCAAGGATTTGAGGTACAGCATCACCATTGCTGAGTACGAGGGGATGATCCCTGCCCTAGTCCTGCTGGCCACACCAGTGCTAATACAAACCAGGAAGGTCGAGGCATGCATGCTGTTGATCACACACCTGGGTTAAATGCTGTCTCTTGGGCTGTGTTTTTCCCTGAAGAGCTGGATGAGCCTGAGGAAGGTGTGAGAAAAGACTGGGCAGAGATTTGGGGATGCTTGTGTACCTCTGGGCTTGGTTCTGTCTGGGGAAGGGCAGGAAGAGCTATGGTGCCTCTTGGCTTGAGCCTCCTTGCAGCAAGGTAAGAGGTGTCTGGGAGGCCTTGCTCTGGCTGTACTGGGAGGTGACAGTCCTACACCCACGCTCTGCTCTGCCTGCATCTTCCTAATGCTGCACCTTCCATGCACTCAGCTCTGTCTCTGTGCCCCAGGCCTGCTGTCAATGGCATGCACGCAGGGGGAGGAGGGGAGCCATGTGGATTGTTTTATTTTTTTATTTTTTAATCTGAATTTTCATGCCCACCATTTTTCCAGTAAAGGCCAACCAGGGCAGGGTTCTGTGAGTCGCAGCCTGAAGCAAAAGAAGGCTCCTCACTCAAGCCAGGTGGGAGAGGGAACGTCTGCTGCTGCCTGCATCCAGGAGGCTGAAAGCTCCAGTCCCCAGACGACATCACGGAGGCCGAGAGCAGATGTCTCCCAGGGCCCTAAGGCAGGAGAGAGCAAGGTAAATATTTCTATAAAAGCTCATCTTGGTGTTTGCCCACATCACCTATGTGCACCATCCATTATAGATGGGGGCTGGAGCTGTGGGCAGTAGAGCAGAATGCTTTCTGATGGTTCATGCGTTAAGTGGAGATGAAGGAGGGTGTGGGAGGTGGTGTTGGTTCACACCCAGCCCGTGTCCTCCTAGCTGGCTGTGGCTTGGTGCCAGAGCTGTGCTAAGCTCCTGTGGCAGGCCAGAGGAGAGCTGTGGGTCAGTGCTGCATCCTGACATGGGACTGTGGGTGTAAAGTTAACTACTGTGTTCTGGGGCACGGCTGAGCCACCTTCCACGTTGGTTTAAATTACTAAAGAAACCACCTGGACAAAGTATAAAGTCTCTTTTAATATGTGGGTGCTACAGAACATCTGGAACATGCAGTACTTTGTAGCTGGTATTGAGTTGAGTGGCCCACCATGTACACAACCTTCTGTGCTCATTATTTTCATACGCAATGAGCTTCAGACACCAGTTGTCTGCACAAATAAACCCTTTTGTGTATCCTTTTGATAGATCCAAAGACTTTCCAAGCCTGGCTGGAAACATAAAGAATGATGGAGCACATCAGCCATCATCCTGGAAGAAGTGATCAGCTCACGGCTGGGAGGTTGTCTTGAATAGTGGGATTGTTGTTGTTGTTATTATTATTTTTATTTTATTTTCTGGACCTAGGAAGGCTGAATTTGGATAGACTAAAACTTTTCACATTGATTGATAAATATGTGTGCCACAAAAAATAATCTCATCTAGTGCACCATCTTTCTAATGGAAATGCTTTGGACTCCTTTATTTAACTATTTCAAATTGAAACATATTTCAGTTTACTTGGTGGGTTTTAGAAGGTTGGAGTCAAAACTCATCATTCCAGTGACACATTTCGTTTCAACCCAGAGCATGCTAGCTCATATTTTATATTTCTTACCTTCTGCAAAGTCTGAGAAGACTTTAATTTTAGGTGGACAGGAGGAACACCTACATGGGAATGATGTAAATCAGCCTGGTGCAGAGATGGCTCTGGGGAGACCTTTTTAAGGCCTTTTGGTGCTTAATGGGGGCCTGCCAGAAAGATGGGGACAGACTTTTTATCTGGGCCTGTTGCAACAGGAGAAGAGGGGATGGTTTTAAAATAAAAGAGGGAGTTTTAGAATAGCTATAAGAAAGAATTTTTTTTTAATGCTGCAGATGGTGAGACACTGTTCCAGGTTGCCCAGAGAGATGGTAAATGCCTCATCTCTGGGAACATTCCAGGTGAGGCTGGACAGGGCAACCTGCTCTAGTTGCAGATGTCTCTGCTCACTGTAGGGGGACAGGACTAGATGACTTTTCAAGAGCCCTTCCAACCCAGACCAGTCCATGATTCTATGAATTTTGAAGTTGTTTTCCCAAGGTGTCCATATGCTGGCCAGCAGATGACTTGGGGCACTTTTTCTCAGTGAAGGCAGGAAAGGAGCAATCCCTGGAGCATGGCAGGGTACGGAAGTCCCAGAGGGACTGGACAGCCTCTGTCGGCCAGAGAATCTGGGTACGGAGAGGGGCCCTCTCGGGAGGCTGCCTGGAAAGCACCTGCCATGGGATGTGGCACCTGAGGGAGAGAAGGGGGAGGGTCTGAGGGAAGTAGCTCAGCCTTCTCTTTTTCCTTGGCAGGAAGAAAGTTCCTGCATTGAAGAAGGCTTTGAAGAAACATGGAAGGAAAGCCTGGGAAGACTGTGGCAAACTGGGAGAGGAAGAGGCCAAGCATTATATGTGCTGGCTGCGCCCCTGTGGAGGTAATCTCATAGTTATTTTAGACTCCAGCTGAGAAGCAGCTCTGATCCCAGCTTTTGCAATATCCTGCCAAGCCTGCACTGCACATCTGCTCCTGCTGGCTCTGAGCAAGGCAGACCACGCGGTGAGAAGCTGCCAGCATCAATTGAGGTGAACAACCTTTGCACTGCTCTGTGCTGCTGAGTGTGCATTTGTGCCTTGATGCCCTTCTCATAGCTCCTGGAAAGATGCTGTGGGATCTTGGTTTTTGTTTTGTTTTGTTTTGTTTTGTTTTTTTGTCCCATGATATGCAGATTCAAAGAGCAAAACAGGGCAATTGGATCCATGCTGAGGAGTTCCTTGGTCCCTAAAACCATCCTGCACAAACACAGGAACTGCCTGTCCATAGGAGGTTCTTCTTACTGGGATTGACAGCAAAGATAGAAAGCATTTTTTAGGGTTTTCTTGTGCTGATAATACATGTGGTGGAGCTGGTTTACTTTCAAAATCTGCATGAACACAAAAAAATCCAGCCCCCCTGTCCCTCTGTGCTTCACTGAGTCCCTTCTCACACAAGCTGTTCAGAGGGATCAAGCATCACTAAATAAATGCAGACTGGGTAGAATTTGGGCACCTTCTGCTTGCTTTTGGTCTGTGTCCTGGAAATATAGGAGAAGGGTGCACAAATGTGTGCAGAAGCTCAAATGTGAGCTCCTGCATGTTCATCAGCAGTGGCTCCTTCAGCAGTATTCCTGTACCCATGGTCAGGTCTGGAGTTAATTATAAACTGGTGGGATTTCAGTTTTGTAGATTCTATCTCCTGGCTGCTTTCTCTGAAGCATGTTTAGGGAACCATTCAACCTCACAGATTTCCTCAGTGGTGCTCCTCAAGCAGCAAGACCAGATTGAATCAACAGTGACAGAATTCCACAAAAATTTGAACCTTTGCCCAGTGTCAACTGGATCATGCTTTGATCTGGTGGTTTCTCTGAGCTGGATCAAGAAATACTTCTCAGAGTTTGCTTTTCTTCTTTGTTTTTATGATGAAAAAGCGGGACTCATCTGGTTTGAGGGAGGAAGGAAAGAACTTGGTTTTAAGCAAGCTTTGTCTTCCTAGCCAAGTTGTTTAAGCAAGGTAAGTCTCTGCATCTCTTGAAATACATTAAGTGTGGCTCCAGGGGCCATTGTGGAGACCCAGCAATGTAAAAATGCAGATTTCAGAGAAAGCCTTATGCACTGTGACAATTTAAAGTACCCCCAAAGGGCGTTCACTCAGGCAGAAGTACGCTTTATTTGAAGCATATTATGAATGAGACAGGAGAACAATTTGTTTGCTGGCAACCGGCAGAGGATCAATTAAGCAGAGCAGAGGGTACAGGGCAAGTCAATTTGCAAAAGGGCAAAACACAGAGGAGGTGGCTACATTCTGTCTGGCTTCCAGGCTGTCTGTCTCCTGTGCTGAGATGGGGTTGAGGAGCTGGGCTTCAGGATCCCAAGTGTCTGCGGCTCATGGCATCCCTGGATGCACATGGAGACATGCCTGCCCTCAGGAGGAGGCTCACCCTTGTGTGGTGAGGCCACCAGCAGAGGGTGTTCACCTCAATCCACAAGTCTTACATTAATTTTCCCCCTATCCTTTGAAAGAGGGGAGTGAGAAAAAGGCTGTGCAGGTGTTTGGCTTCTGGCAGGGGTTTAACCCACCACACACAGGTTCTGCCCTTGGTTTGATGTCTTGGTGTTGTCTCCTGTGGAGGAAGTGTGTGACTTGGTCTCCTTAGAAATGTGATGTCTGCTGCTAGGCCTGTTGTTTTGCCCAAGTGAATTGCATCCTGTCTGGAAAGATGTGTTGGATGTGCTGTCATATCATTAGGACCCACAGAATTACCAGTGTGAACCAGGAAAAATAAGGGCTTTTAAACAGTTCTCCTCTGTGTCACTGAGTCTGTAAGCCAGAGAAACTGCCTAGGTCTTATGAGCTTCAAGGATCTGTTTCCTGGGATTTGAGCTGACAATCTGCCTGGAGGAGCCCAGCCTAGAAGAGATCTGCCTGGGCAGCACAAGATCTGACCCTCATGATCCCTCAGCTTTATACTGAACATGGGCTAGAATATCTCATTGGATAGTTTAGGGTCCCTTGTCCTGGCAGCTCCTCCAGTGACCCTGGTCTGCACAGGAGCAAGTCTAAGCCAGAGCCTTTGTGCTCAGCCCACCCCTTGGCAGTAGCTCTAAACACGGAGCATTATCACTGCTGGAAGCAGAGACTGGCTGTGAAGATCTGCCCCTAACTGCAGACAGGGCAGTTCGTTAGGAGAGGCTGGGCTGAGAAGGGAAATCACAGAGCAGAATCAGTTCTGTTCTAGCTCAAGCAGGACTCTTGCAGAGCATCTTGTGTGGTTGCTGAACCTGGCTAACCTTGTTAGCTGCTGTGTCCTGGCCTTTGTGTCTGCTGTGTTGATGGAGCTGAGCTTGGAGCTGTACAAGTGACCACAGTGCTGCCACCCTGTGTCACTTGGTGCAGTCTAAATACAGCTGTTCTGCTGCTCCTTATACTTAAGGACCCATCTGGGGGTACTGAGCACTTTATTCAACATAAGAAGTGCCCTCTGTTTCTTCCTGTTGCACCAGCCTCTAGGAAGAAACTGCTCATAATTTTAGGAGAGCTAGTGGGGTTTCTTAAAAGGCCAGCTGGGAGTGCAGGTCCCCTTGTGGATCCCTCCATTGGTGCCATAGCCAGCATCTTAGGCTTTAGTCTACATTTGGCATGGCCATGCTGGTATTTCAGTCCCTAAAACTCCTGCTGTCGACCCCAGTGGCAGAGTGTCCCCAGCCCCACTGAGTGCTGGTGCTCTGGCCACTGGAGGGGTTTTAACCCTTGGTCTCCTGAGCTGGAGACCTAGTCAGCAATTTCAAATTTTTCAACCATTTATATAGTATGCCCCTTCAAAACACTTCTGCTGAGTAAGCAGAAAAGTCATTCAGAAGTACTAAGAGAAAAACCTGCTAATAATGTTCTGGGGTCCTTGGCTCTTCCCACAAGCTCCTGCTCTGGACTGGTTCCTACACTGTTGAAAGCAATCTGCAAGCTTTGGCTGAGTCTTGAAATGCAAACAGCCCAGCAGCTCTGGCAAAAGCCTTTCCCCTGTGCAAGTAAACTGGCTTTAAAGTGAACGAGCTGCAGCACCTAATGAACTCTGACATGGGCAAGTCTCTTCTGTCAGCACTAAACCCTGGGCAAACAGCTGCCAGAGGCGACTGCAAATTGTTTCTTGTGAGTACCCTTGGCAGTTGTTTGGGTTTTGTTGCAGTCTGTCCTGACGTGGTGATGCTGATGACAGCGCTGTCAGGTGCTGCCCTTGGAGGTGGGGGAAATGGAAAGGGAGCCCTGAGCCTGTTGCCAGGCACTGCAGAGCAGGGTGCTATGGGGCATCGCCCTCCCCACCTGGCCAGGCATGTGGGGATGCTGTGGGGAGTCTTCTCTTTATACCTTGTATTGATTTGGCCTCATGTCTCTCTGCCTGGTGCTTCGGGCTCCATTCTGCCAGACAGACCTGGACAAACTTGAGAAGTGGACTTATGTGAACCTCAGGAGGTTCAACAAGGTCCTGCTCTTGCATCGATTCCCCCCAGTATTAACACAGGCTGAGGGATGAGGGGATGGAGAGCAGCCCTGCAGAGGATTTGGGGGTACTAGTGGGTGAAAAGGTGGACATGAGCTGGCAACATGAGCTCACAGCCCAGAAGCCAATCGCACTCTGGGCTGCAACCAAAGCAGCATGGGCAGCAGGTCAAGGGAGGGGATTCTGTCCCTCTGCTCCACTCTGGTGAGACCCCCGCTGCAGTGCTGGGTCCAGCTCTGGAGTCCTCAGCAATCTTTTTAGCAGACCTGTTGTGACAGGATGATGGTTTTAAACTTCAAGAAGGGATATTTAGACTAGAGAGAAGGAAATTTCTGATGCTGAGGGTGGTGAGATACTGGCCCAGGTTGCCCAGAGAGGTGGTAGGTGCTCCATCCTGGGAAACATAGCAGGTGAGGTTGGATAGGGCTCTGAGCAACCTGCTCTAGTAGGAGATGTCCCTGCTTCCTGCAGAAGTGGATTAGTTGACCTTTGAAGGTCCCTTCCAACCAAACCATTCTTTTATTCTGCCCAAGCACTACAACCAGGGAGGGGGGATGTCCACTTTGTTCTTTGTGTTTAGAAGAGATTTATACACAGGACTAGCAGAGCTAGCCAACCTTTTTCTTCAAAGAAAAATTCAGAGAGAAAAATGGGTTTCAAAGGCAATAGATGTTCAATGAAGAGTTTGTTGTTTCCAGGGAGAATGCTGGAATTTTTGTCACAATAACATTTAAAGCATGTTTTGTTTTCCAAATGAAGGTGGTTTGGCTTTCTATCCAGAATTCAAAATTTATTCATGATCTCTTCAAGATCCTGTATGCTATACATTGCATTTTCACAAACTCTGAGTGAAGCTCTTTAAAGAGCTTCACTTTAAAGTGAAAATTAAAAGCTTTAAAGGGGTTTTATCTGTTGTTTCTGCAAAAGTGATTCTCCCACATCTAGGAAAGATCACAATACTCTTTCTGGGTTTTTCATGTACTGCTTCCTAGAGTCTTTTTTTAATAGGTGTGTTTAAAATCCTAAGTAAGGCATCTCTCTGCCTTAATAGAACCGAGTCCAAGTAATGTAAAGCAAAGATTGTCAGACCTCTCTGCCCCTCTGGAGCTGGGGTGTCAGAGGGGTCAGTGACTGCAGGAAGGCTGTTTTCTCTAAGTTCTTCCTATCTTCCAGTGAAGGCATGAAGCATGGTGTACCCATGCCCATGAGTTAAGGAAATCTCTTATAATTCATGAAATCTCAGCAGAGGTCTAAGAGGGCAGCACAAGAGTTCAGTACTGACTGTTTGCTTTTTTTCCCCAGGAGCTTTTGCCCTGAGGCAAAGCTCTTTCAGGCCCCAAACCCACCATCTCCCTGGAACTGTAGTCAAATCTCCATGGTTGGATGCCAGACACATGGCTTGGCCTGAAAATCTCACCAGAGGCATCACCTTTACTGTATAGGGTTTTAATTGATTTGGTAGCATCTACTCCTCTGGGGCCATCAACTTGGAAGTAGACATGTTCTCTCTGATGTTGCTCTGGAGTAGCCTTGAATCTTTTGGCAGGCTCATGAATAAAAGATGGTGCTCTGTGAAGCATGGAAGCTGTTCTTCAAAGGCCTCGTACGGAAAATTTGATGCATGTGGCTTTGCTGGATCTTGGAGATCCCATCCAGAAGGGGCACCCCTAAGCATCTCCAGTATGAAAACTGTAGCCAAGGGTTGGTGTTTGGGACACTGGATATGGGACTTGGGAGGAGTAAAACTAAAGGGATCAGTGTGTGTTGGCCAGCACATGGTACTACTGCAGGTTGAACACAGCAAATGGGAACTGCTCCAGTGCAATCCAGTGAAACAATGCCCCACCTGTGCAGGTAGAGGCCATGCCAAGATACAGGCAGAGCTGGCACCACAGTGCTCTGGAAAATACTGCACACACCTGTCTGTGTGCAGGTCATAGCAAGAACAGGGCTGTACTGCTGTTAAAGCACTCATGCAGGTTTCCTCACGTTCTCTTGCATGACCCTTATTACTGAAAAAAAGGGAAGAGCCTCATTACATTAGGGAAAAGAGGTGAAGGAGAACTCCATGGTGCACACAAACCTTCTCCCTTCTGTCCAAGGCTGACTTTAAAGAGTAGATGGCCTTTCTCCAACTCTGATATCCTCCTTACAGCCATGGCTGAGAAGCACCTTAAGTGAGTATGAGAGAAGACATCAAACATCACCCTCTTGAAAGGAGGGGAATGATGTGAGCTGTTGGTGGCATCTTCCTCTGATTTGATGTGACAGGAGAGTACTCTAAACACTGTCTCAGGAAGCCAAGTGTAGGCAAAATGTCTGTTTCCACCTCCCCCAACCCACCCCCTCCAGCTACAGCTGAGCTACAGCTGCAATTCACTGACTGCTTTGTGTCTGGGAGAAGAATTCATTCTCAAAACTGTTTAAGACAGCTGGAAATGAACCCTAGTAACAGCTCAAAAATAAGTAAACACCTCACAGACAGGCCCCGTGACAGAAGGAGCACCCATAGCTGCCTAAGCAGCCTCAGAGGGAAGGGCATGGGGCCTTCCCTAGAAGTTGACCTCTTGCTGCTCAGGGAGACTACCAGTGGAGCAGATTCCCACTTCAGCCCATGAAGGACCCCATGCCAGAGGAGGTGGATGCCCAAAGGAGGCCATGACTGAGGGAAGCCCATGCTGGACCAGTCTGTGCTTGGGAGGACTAAACCCCATGGAAGGGACCCACACTGCAGCAGTTAGCAAACAACTGAAACCTTGTGGGAAGGTCTCACATTGGAGAAGTTCATGAAGAACTGTCTCCTGTGGGAGTGACACACCAGAGCAGGGGAAGAGTGTGAGGAGTCCTCACGCTGAGGAAGAAAGAGCAGCAGAGGCAGTGTGGGGTGAACTGACTGCAACCCCCATTCCACATGCCCCTGCACAACTCAGGTGGAGGAGGCAGAGAAATCATGAGCAGAGCTGAGCCTGGAGGGGTGGAGGAGGAGAAAAAGGAGGAAGGCTCTGCATCTATCCCAGCAGGGCAGCTTGATGAGGTAAAGGGGGTCCAGCTTCTGCAGAGGGGTGAGTGGCTGGACTGGGCCATGCTCCATCCACTGGGTAACCCCAGCCCCAGCCTGTGGTCAGAGGGATGTGGGTCACTGTCCCCAGCAGCCCCATAGGGAGGAGTTCCTTATTCTTTTGAGTTCACTGGTATTTGAGTCCTTGGCTTTATCTGCATTTTAATATACAATTTTCCAGTGAGTTGGCTGCTCACAGTTTTTTTCTTTTTCACCACAAAATCGGTTGTAAGTTGTTTTTGGATCAAATCCCAGAATCTCCCTTTCCTCATGGATCCGGAAGGAAAACGTTGAAACAGACGTGCCTATAAAATACCTGTGAAAAAAAATCAGAATGAGTTTGTGAAGGGGCCAGTTTTTTGAAATGCAAGTATTTGATGTTGGGTCCAGTGAACTTCAATGTTCATTGAAATGACAGGATAATTAAATGATCATATATATAATAGTTTCCTTGTATCTATAATATATATGTCAACTATATAACATCATTTGTAAACAATTCTATCTGGGTTCACAACAACATTCAGTTTTGTGATGTTAAGAAAAGTCAGTTTGCTACCTTGCATGTGCACAGATCCACTGGTCAATCACAGCCAAGCCCCCATCTTTGTAGAGTTCCAGCTCCTCCCAAGAGGCTTCAAACCTCACCATCTCAGGCAGCAGTTTCTTGAGCAATTCTATCTCTGGAAAATGAAAGATGAAATTTTATTTACATTACAGAAAGCAACTCGCTGCTGCCATAAAACAGAAATGTTTAAGGACACCCTGGGTGAACAGTCATGATATCAGCAAAATCAAAGTCTACCTACAAATCTTACAAAACGTTTGCCAAACATCAGAGTACTGGCCAGGGAAGCCAGTGGGGCAGAGGCAGTGCTGAGGGGTGCAGTTCTCAGGAGGAGGGGAAGCCTGCAAGGGGTGGAAGAGATGCTACCATGAGCCTCATTGCCTAATCCTTGAGGATGGGTGTGCCAAGAGGTCTTTCTTGATAGCAAACTCAGATGAGTTATCACGAGATGTGATGCCCTGCAGGTTTATTCTAACATCATGCACTGAAACAGATCCCTCAATACTACCAGGAGCAAGGTGCAGCCCTGGGATAAGGCCTGGCAAGGGGAACCCCACCCTTGGAGGTTTCGCAGCCTTGGCCACTCACATCCAGGTCCACTCCAGTCTGGCACTGGGGGCAGCCAAGGGGAAGGCTGGGTGGGAGGCTTCAGGAGAAGCCTTCCCACCAGCATGCCTGAGAGCCTCTCAAATGCTTAGGAAAACGGGGGGGAATGGAAGAAAGAGGAGCAGGAACAGGCAAACATAATTCCAAATGGAAATACCAAAGCAATTCTTTTGATACCCACTATTCCAGCTGGAAGGAAACAGCTGCCCAAATTCCTGTTCAAATCAGTCATGGAGGCACATGAACTTCCAGTCATGCATATAGAAGCAGTGGCAACTGCTGCACTCCTTGCCAAAGGTTACTGACTCTACCCTGGCAATAATCTGCATACCCTCCTCAACAGCATCAGTGGCTACAAAAACTTTTTCAAGTTTATGCAGCTCCAAGAGGCTGCGGATTTTCCTCACTGCTCCTTGCAGGGAAGGCACATCTTCTCTGTGACCCCAGATGAAGTCTTTCCTTCTGAGATGAACCCCAAGGTATGGACCACCTAGAGCTGTGCCCAGCTGAACCTAAGAGAGAAAGAACAAACAGCTTGAGAATTCCACTATTCATTCACACTGAAAAGGCCTGACTGCATCCTCTCTGGATAAGTAATTTTAAGGTAAGGATCTGCAGTATTTTGGGACACTTGCTGGAGTGTTTTGATCGTGGGTGGCCTGCAGCATACATGAGAAACTAGTGTGAAATGTTCCTAAGGAACAATTGTTCTCATTGAACAAATACACAACTGGCAGCTTGCAGAACTTTGCACACACAGATGTTGCCAAATACAAGAAAAAATACAAGTTTCCTTTAGTGAAATGAGGGTAACAAAAATCTGGCACCCTGGTAGAAGAGGGTGCAGTAGGAACATGCACATCCTCCTGGATCTGAGCAGGGAAAGCTATAGATTCACACATTATCTTCTGAAATTCCCTGTCGTGTACAGCCAAGAGTAGGCAAGTCAAATTACAAGCTTTATTCCATGTGTTATGGGAAACAGACTGTTGTGATTTTACCTTCATCTGTGTCCAGTCCTCCTTGTAATGAGTCCTGTCTGCCTCATCTGTGGATTGAAGAGACTTGTTTCTAAACTCATCTCCCACTACACGGAGGTGTTTAGCAAACACCATGCTCCGACGGGTCTGTTGGAGGAAAAGCAGATGCTGAGTCAGAAAGGGAGAGAGAAAAATTACTAAATGGAGCCAGTTTGAAATACACAGAGCTCCCAGGATGCTGTTACTTCTGCCACATCCATACAGCACTACAAACAGCAATTTCTAAACTTTCCTCTAAGCTTTAACTGCTTAACCCAAATCATAACTGCATTAATAACCAGCATCCTCCTCTGACCCTGCAATACAAAGGTGTACAGAGTAGGTGTTTACACAACAGAATGCTGAACATGCCAAATTAAACACTCCTCATTTGAGGCTGACTACACAGGAAACTTCACAAAGGCAGTTCCCTGCTGACTGCAGGCGTGTTGTATGGGATAGGTCCTTCTAAACACCACAAACTCCTGCATTACATTCATCCACAGCAGCCTGAAGCCCATATTTAGCACTGCTGAAACGAAAGACACAAGTTACTTTCAAGGAAAGAAACTGAAGCATGTATCAGTTACTGAGTTTTTATCAGAAACAAGCAGAAAGGCTAGAGAAGCTGACTGGGAAATACTCACATTCCAATAATCTTTCCCTCCGTAGTGGTCATGAAGAAGGTTTTCAGCTCTGTCTAACATCACTGACCTATTAAAAATTGTAAAACTGAGTGCAGTTCCCTTAGGAATAGAATGTACATGATGATGTTTCTTTACACAGTTGCCAGGACAAAGCACAGACTATGATCTGTTTGCAAAAGGGAGTGCAGGGAATGAGGGACAGGCTGCCAACCTCTTCTGTATAGTCAGTTGTGACCCAAGGCCTACTGGGGAGAGAAGGGAACTATGCCACTGTGTGCTACTGCCCTCTGCCTTAACGATGGTGCTCTCAGCTCTGACAGTTAAACACAAGTATTAACAGTCCCTCATGTAGTCCCCACAGTTGCTGCTGCTGAAGAAATGAGATTGTCAACAAGGAGAATAAGCCAGAGTGGAGAAGTGACCTGTGAGAGGATGCTCAGCCTCAGAGAACACAAGACTTTCTTGGAGGAGGCACGAATCATGCTCACAAAAGCAAAACTTGGAGTAAGATGCCCTACAGCAAGAGATCAAAGAACACACAGATGCTACAGAAACCTGTGGTAGCAACAAAAACTTTTTTTTTTTTACTGTCATGGAAACAGCCTGTGCCTTTCATAACTATACACAGTTCAGGATCATGTACTGGAAACAAAACAGCACTATCCGAGTTCTAAGAAGCAGAAGAGATTCTGGGAGTATCCATGAGCATAGGGGATGTGTTTCGTTTGTGCTCTGAGGACACAAATATGAGAGAGCACAGATAAATGTTTCTGCTGAAGTGGGTCAAACTCATTACTTGGATCTTCTGCCAAACTGATAATCAGCTGATAATCAGCTGGACACTTGCACACAAGACCACGGATAACCTGGAAAACAAACCGACTGCTGGTGGAGAAGCAGTGCTGCATTTAACAGGAAGCTTGGGGAGGGGGAATCATATGAATAATCTGCATGTACCAGGAAGATTCCTGTAAATAACCACACTTGAAGAGCAGCAAAACAGTACTAGGACCACACAACTGATTGTCTGGCAAAAGGCCAATATGGGAGACCTGAAAGGCCACAGTACTCAAATCACCACAGCCACTGGAGATTTCAACTATCTCCAGGTGGACTGGGCAAGTGTCATATCAGATGTGACTAAGCGACTGCAGTTTGAGACACTGTCAAAGATGGTTCCATGAACCAACTGGGCCAACTAAGTCCAGAGGCCACGAAGATAATCTGAGCATCTGAAGCACCTGCCCTGAAGGGACAGGCTGAGAGAGTTGGGGTGGTTCAGCCTGGAGAAGGCTCCAGGGAGACTTTACTGCAGCCTTGCAGTACTTAATGGGGGAGCTACAGGAAAGATGGGGAGGGACTCAGGGAGTGTATCGATAGGATCAGGGCTAATGGTTTTTAACTGAGAGGGCAGATTTAGATTAGACATTGGAAGAAATTCTTTACTGTGAGTGTGGTGAGACACTGGCACGGGTTGCTCAGGGAAGTTGTGGGTGCCCTTTCATGGAAGTGTTCAAGGTCAGGCTGGATGGGGCTCGGAGCAACCTGTTCTAGTGGGAGGTCTCCCTGACCATGGTAGGGGGGTTGGAACTGGATGATCTTTAAGGTCCCTCCAACCCAATCTAATCTATGATTCTGTAAGTTTCATGACTGGTTAATAAAGCAGCAGATGAAATGTAATGTGGGAATGCATACAGCAAAAAACATACTAGCTTCATCTGATAATTGAAGGGCTCTATGCTAACCATCGATGTTGGGGAGTGAGGACAGCTTGATGAAAACATCAAGCCAAAGCTCATCAGAGGTCAAAACCCGTAACTTCTCTATTAGGAATTGCTAAACAGAGATGTCACTATATGCCTGTGTACTGGGTTCACCCACACTCATGTGCAGGACTCAGTCGAAGGGTAAAGGTTCAGAGAATGGCAGTGAGGATGCCCAAAGGCATGGAATAGCTTTCACACAAAGAACAACTGAAGCCAGGACACTCCACACTGCAGAGAAGACCACCGAGGGGAAACATGGTAGAGAGATGTAAAATAACGCATGGTGTGGAGGTGAATACAGAAGAGCTGTCTGCTCACTGTCTCTTCCACTACATGAACTAGGAGACATCAGGTGAAACTTGCAGGTAGGAGTTATGCAAGGTGGATTTTCACAGGCTGCACAGTTAAGGTGCAAAACTGGCATCCCAAGGTTTTGTGAATGCTAACAGTGTGCATGGGGATTCAGAGGGAAGCTTGCACAGACTCTTGAGCTCACTGAAGGATATTAAAGAAGGTAAAAGACACTTTTGGCTCACAAATCTGAAGGGCATGACAGGGCTCTGGGGAGGTATTACACACACCTTCCCTGTTCTTACACTTTTTCCCAGATATCTGATTTTAGCCACTCTTGGATTTTACACACTGAACTAGACTGACTTTAACATGAATCACTGCAGCTGCCCTTACACTGCACTACGTTGGTATTTCTTCCTACTCGTGTCTGATGAATAAGGTGTGTTAGGAACACTTGGGCAACACTTCTAATTTTTCTCTTGACCTTCCCCACTGCCAGAACTCTGAGAGTTGCCATGGAAGAGTTACCTGTAGAGCTAAACATGGAGACACCTCTATGGTTTATGTAATCCAGCTTTCTGCCATCACTGGCAGATTCCTACAAACTGTGATTCCTATGAACAGAACAGGCCTGTTAAAAAACAGGACTTTGCTTCCTCCACTCCCAGGAGGAGGTACTACAGATCCCTACTGCTCTGCTTAGGCAAACCTTCATCTCATTTCTAATTAAATCATGTTGATGTCAAATTGAGGGATGTTTTTGCTCTCATGGCAAAACTGCACTTTATCTTAGAGTCTGTGTTTCTCCTGTGGATTTACTCTCTCGATGCATTCACGATTATTATCTCCTCTTTGTGTTCTCCCCTGTACCCCAGTAGCTTCTACGTTGCTGTAATGTCTTCAGTTTTTACAGGGTCACAGCTGACTGGAAATACTCTGGTACTGGGATAAGTAGCTCACACTACTGAGCATGGAATTCTTACAGTGAAAAATCCTTTTTTTTTGTAATTATTTTAATGGGTAGCAATAACTCAGCAATGAAGAACCACAACAGTGGGACAAAGCCTGTAAGTTCCCCCTGCTCTCCCCACCTGGCAACGGGTTTCTGAGCAGCAATACAACAATAAATAGCAACACAAGATAACTCACTGTGCTGAAGTGCTCTGCAAAAGGATGGGAGCCACAATAGAGGCAGATCCTTGGACAGACAAACAAGAGAGATTTAGGCCTCGTGTTTCCTCGTAACCCCAGAACCATCCCCTGAAAGGGAACAGAAAATATTTGTTCACAGGCCTGTATTTCAAATTAATGCCATATATATATATATAATGAAACAAATTAAGATTATATAAAATGTAAATAAACCAGATAGCTCCTTTATACTGCTTTTGTGTGAAACAACTGTCTGAAATTAGATCTCCTAGTACCAAAATATCATTTTACTATTGGTGGGGTTTCAAAACCCAAGTGAACCCAAAGCATCAAGAGATTCACAGCCAACATCACAACAGCTACACACATCTGTTCTGTTACAGCAAACACAAGTTTCAGCTAAAAAGAAGAGCACAGGGACTGCTGGATGTTACCTGTAGTGCTCCTGTTTGTCTTTGGAGTACAGAAGTTGATCAATGCATGGCCTTTCATCTATTTTTTCTTCCCATGCTCCTTCTTTCCATCCTTCTGCGTAGCCTTGCAGGACATAAATCTGTTCAATAAAGGGCCCACCTGACTCTGAGCAGAAGGCAAAGCAAATCATTCATAAGGATGATAAACCACACAATAAAGGGACAAACTGGCACTACTTACAGCTAAACATCTACCACAAATGATACTATTACACTACTCCTTCTCTTCCCTATTTTCCCTATAAAAGGGGAAAGGAAGTTTTGTGTGAGCCAGAAAAGCTAAAATCTGCTATTCACACCCAGCTACACATGATTTAATGTGCACAAAAGAACTGAATTGCCATGGAAATGTAAATTTAAAAGATAGGTAGAACACACCATGAAGCACGGAGGTTTTCAGTACTATTGGCAGCTGCTATGGGAAGAGTGGCACCAAGCCCTTCTTCCCCTAAATTTTAGGGTTTCTAAATGTTTTTTCTTGAAAGGTAGGGGACAATGATCCCTTCGGAGCTCTTTGCAAAGTGTGACATTTGGTGACCTTTGTTTCCTTTGCTGAAAAAGTCTGTGACACTGCCTCAGATTTTGGTATTTGGTGATTAGCTCAACACGGCCTTAAACCCTAAAAGACCTGAGTTCACAGTTTCCATATTCTCCTGTATCCTATTTTGTACAAAAAAATCCCCAAACAAATGGGATATTTTGAGCATGTGCCGCATCGATGATAAGGAAGCAATTTCACTTAAGAACCTGCTGTACAGCTTTTACTGTCCCACCATCTCCAGAAAAAGGTGGTTTGTCTGTGTTTTGACAGGCTGCCTCTCTCCTTACAGGGTTGTGACTGTGGCCAAAGTGACACAGAAGTATTGTGACTTCAACCAGATGCTTTAACTGTCTTTCTCTAGGGGCCCTGGAAAACCAAAGGGCTACATCAAATATGCTGCCAAATAATTGAGTTATCACATCCAAATGGCTTATTACTCAAAATTATTTCCCATTATTTCACATATGAGAAGAAACCTGTGAAGAAACCACCTCAAATATTGAGTCAACTGTAGATTGTATGATTCCATGCCCTACCTGCAAGGAACTGCTCATACTCAATGACAGGGATGTTCCTGTTGAGGCTTGGGAGATCGAAGAACTCCGACCAAGGGATCCGGACCTGAGGGATGTCAGGGCTCTGCCAGTGATAAAGACGTCCCCAGGGAGGCAGAACTAACACCCAGTTTTCACTTTTCAGCAAGGTCTTTAGAAGGGAAGCGATGCGAATGTAGACATCTCTGCGAAGGTTGAACCCTTCAGGAGGGTTCACATCGTACAGAAGGTATCTGGGGACAACAAAGCAATAGAATTACTTCAGGGAATTCAAAACTTTTTTACATGTCTTTTTAACCCCCAGTCATATAATGCAGTTCTGTTGGGTTGGAAACTGCTCTTCTTGCACAAGTTTGTGGTATTCAGATGATGGAAGGGGATGAAGGAGGGGAAGGCATGTGCTGTTGGGGCTGGGGGACCACTGATGTGTCCTCATGGGACACTTATCAAGGTGGTATATGCCATGGGCCATTCGGTGGAGTGGGATGTGAGGGCAAGAGGCAAAGCCCTCAGATGTCTTCCTAGTCCTGAGGGTAACGTGGTGTGTGTCAAGAATGGGGAAAGAACTTGGGCGTGTTACTTTGGCTAATTCCTGTGAGCTGAGTATGAAGATGGAAGGACATGCTCAGGGGGGGCAGAGACAAGGGTGCCTGTTGCACATGGCAGGGCAGATTGGCATAAAGCCCATCCAAGGTGCCTCCAAAGAAAGTGCACAGACAGTGACACCTTCCAAAAGTGACATAAAGAACACTAGGAGAACCCCTATGTTCCCACCAGCCGGTGGCTCAAAGACACGGCAGGTCACCTGGGTGGGACATCCACTGTGTGCCCTCGGGGTGCCACCAGAGGTGGGTCCCAGGGGACAGCGGGCCTGCGGTGATGCCGAGGGCTGCTGCCCGGGCACGCCCTGTAGGGGTCCGCGGGGCTGGGCCGGGGCCGCTCCTCACCTGGTGCGCGGCGCGGCGACGGCGGCGGGCAGCGAGGAGGCGGCGTGGCCGGCGCGGAGGGCGGCGGGGGGCGGCTGGGATGCAGCGGGATTTGGGAGGGCGAGCGCGGCCAAGCCCAGCAGCAGCAGAAAGAAGCAGCCGGGACCCTGCGCCGCCATCCCCGCTCCGCGCCACGTCCGGGGCGGCCCCGGCCGCGGCCCGGCCCCTCGGGGCGGGGAGCGGCGGCCGCGGGGCGCCCGGCGTCGCTCCCTCAGAAGAGGTCGGCGGTGAGCGGCCGGAGGCTGGTGCCGGTGAGCCGGTTCAGCTCCTCCAGGATCTCCACCTCCTTCTGGTACATCTGCGGGAGGGAAGCCTGGGTCAGCGCCCCCCGTGCTGCGCTCCGCGACTGCCGGCTCCGGCGTCAACTTGAGCCGGTCCCGCAGCATCTCCGCACGGGGCAGGGGAGTCCGGGGACGAGACAGGGAGATTCCGTTCATCCAGACACGGCCTGACAACGGGCAGACACCTCCCACCTCCCCGGCCCCAGGGCACCGCCGCACCTGCTGCCACTCGGGTTCGGTGTTGTGCTGGTAGCCGAGCAAATGGCACAAGCCGTGAGCAGCCGTCACCTGTGTGAAGGGAACGAACAGCACGGGTTAAAAACGTGAGCTTGCTGGCACAGAGACCCTTGGCATAAGTGCCACAGCACAAACCAGGGCATGAGGGGTAAGGTGACTAGGGCTAACCCTGCACCAGATTGTTCTGCCAGAGCCAGCAAAGAAAAGCCAGTAGCCTGCATGTAAAGCAACTAGGCTCAGAGAATAAAAAAAGTGCTTTGGGTTGGAAGGGACCTTTAAAAATAATCTAGTGTGGCCACCCTGCAGTAAGCAAGGAAATCTGCAACTACAACAGGTTGCTCAGAGCCCTGTCCAACCTCACTTGGGATGGTTCCAGGGATGGAGCATCTACCACCTCTCTGGGCAACCTGGGACAGTGTCTCACCACCCTCAATGACAAAAATTTCCTCCTTCTCTCTAGTTTCTCTTCCATCTTTGAGTTTAAAACCATCACCTCTTGTCCTGTCACAACTGTCTCTGCTAAGAAGATTGTCCCCATCTTTCTGATAGGTCCCCTAGAAGAAAATACTGACAGGCTGCAATAAGGTCTCCCAAGAGCCTTCTCCAGATGTAACAGCACCAGCTCTCTCTGCCTGTCCTCACAGCAGAGGAGTTCCAACCCTCGAATCATCTCCATGACCTCGTCTGGCCCTGCTCCAACAGGTCCCTGTCTTTCCTGTGCTGAGGACTCCAGAGCGGGACCCAGCACTGCGGGGGGGGGTGGGGTGTGTCTCACCAAAGTGGAGCAGAGGGGCATAATCCCGAACCTGCTGCCCACACTGCTTTGGATGCAGCCCAGGGTGAAATTGCCTTCTGGGCTATGAGTGCACTGTGCTGGCTCATGTCCAGCTTTTCACCCACCAGCAGCCCAAATCCTTCTCTGTAGGGCCGCTCTTCATCCCTTAATACCAGGAGTTGCCTCTGTTCAGGTTCAGGACCTTGCACGTGGCAGGGTTGAACTTCATGACTTCACACAAGCACATCTCTCACCAGGTAGTGTCCCAACTGAGACGTTAAAAGAGTTCTTAAAACACAGAGTTAATCTTTCAAGGTTAGCTGCAAGACAAGCGCGGCTTGGCCAGGAAAGCGGCAGCCGTTATCCCGCTCCCGAGGACACCCCTGAATGTCAGTATAAACCGCCAACCGCCGCCCGCGCCGGGCTCACCACCAGGACGCTGTCGAAGTTCTCGCCGGTGTCTCGGCACTGCTGATGGATGTACTCCACCCCCAGGAAGATGTCTCCCAGGTTGTAGTCGTCACGGCAACTCGGCCGCGGCAGCTCTCCGGGCACCACTTGGTGGTAAGGGAAAGAGAGAACGTCGGTGGGCTCCGGCCGCTGTCGGTAAGCACCGTTGAGACGCCGCATCAGCGTGTTACCGGCGCAGACCAGCCCTATGTCGAAGCGGGCGGCGCCCAGCGCAGCCCGTAGGGCGCACACGGCGCGGCGGAGAGGAGCCCGACGCACCCGCACAACCCGCTGGACGTTCCGTAGCGCCACGCTCATGGCGGCAGCAGAGGCAGAAGCGGCAGCAGAATCCCGCCCACCCGTTGTGGCCCGGCCCGCTCTGCGCCTGCGCGCCCGCCACCGGTACCCGACTCCCGCTCGCCTAAGGGAGGCGGCGGCCGCCATGAACAGCGGAGGTCCCTTTCGCGGGCCGCCCGCCTTTCCGCCGCCGCTGCGTTTCGGTCAGGCCGCTGTCTTTGGACAGGGCGGCGCCTCCTCTGGCCTCCCCTTCGCCCCCGGGTCCTCCGCCGCTTTCGGGCCGACCTACGGACTAGGTCAGGCGCCGGCTTTTGCGGCGGCGGGCGGCAGCGGGGCCTTGGCGGGTAACGCAGCGTTCAGCTTCAAGCCCCCCACTAACCTGGGTAGCTTCTCGGGGCCGGGCGAGGCGCCGGGCGGCGGCGGCGGCGGGGCCTTTGCGGCGCCTGAGTTCCGCTTCAAGGTGCCCGAGAGTGCCGCCTCCTTCAAGCCGCTGGTGGGCAGTGAGACGGAGAAGGGCCAGGCCGCTCCCGCCGCCTTCACTTTCTCGCCGCCCTTCGGCTTCGCGCCCGAGGCGGGCCCGGAGGCGGCAACTGCGGCGGCTGGGGGGGCCTTCTCCTTTTCTCGCCCCGCCGCCGCCCTGAGCCGGCCGGAGGAGAAAGGCCCGCGGCCGCTCTTAGAGGAGCCGGGGGAGCCGGCGCCCAAGGGCCAGAAGCGGAAGGAGGAGCGGTCGCCGCGGCGAGCGGCCGGAGGCGGGAGGGCCGTGGCGCCGCCGGAGAAGCGAGCGGTGCTGCTGAGCCGGCCCCGCGGCGGAGCGCTCTTCGGCCGGGTGGTGGAGGAGATGCTGCGCAGCCAGGGCCGCGGGCACCGCGACCGCGGGGAGGCCCCCGAGCCCGAGCGGGGACACGCCGAGGAGTTGCCGCCGACCGAGGCCCGGGACTCGCCACGTGAAGGTAGGCTGAGGGGGGGACGAGGGGAGAGCCCCTAGGCACCCTGCCGGACGGGTGTCACCCCGCGTTCTTAGGCGGTCGCCACGCTCTCTTCGCAGATGTCAGTCCCGCCACCTCCACCCGCCGGCTTCGAGGCAGCGAGAGCACGGAGGCGCTGGGGGGTCTGTCCCCAGGCGAGCTGACGGCCATACAGTGCAAGAACATCCCCGATTACCTCAACGACAGGACAGTGCTGGAGAAGCACTTCAGCCAGTTTGTAAAAGTCCGACGGATCATGACCAGGCGCAATAAAAAAATGGCCATTCTCCACTTCTTTGATCATGTGAGTGTCATAAGCGGTCAGCAGAAGACCAGGCTTCAGTCCCAGTGCTTTGGTGGGTCCAGCTCTGGTGAGAGCTGTGGCCTGCTTTGGTAACACGCTGTGGATTTTGCCAGGACAGGAAAGCTTTGTATGTCGAGCGCTGTATGACAGGCAGAGAAGTGTACAGAGCTGCTCTGAAAATGTAGCAGCTGCTGGCACTCTGCCCGGCTTGTGCTAGCAGCACCAAGGGCGAGGTGAGCTCTTGGGGTCTCCACAGTGTGACCGACTCACTGGAAATAGTGTTATGGTAGCACTGAGGTGTGTTGAGGAGCTGCTTTGGGGGCTGTGTGTTCTGCTTTTGCTTTGTGCATAAAAAATGCATCTTCGGCCTCAAGTGCTCTAAACTGGATGTAGCAAAACCCAGCAGTTTTCTTGGAAGCTTTCCCAGTCCTGCTGGTTTCATGTAGGTCTTGGGTGAGAGGTTAAAGTTCAATCTGAATTTTATTTAAACTAGTAAATGTTTCTCTGGCAAAGACTGCATCCTGTGTTTTGGTGCTGTGATGCTAATAGGTATTCATACTCTGGTTTTGTTTTCTTCCAGGCCTCTGCAGCTCTTGCCAGAAAAAAAGCCAAAGAGTTGCACAAAGACATAGTAACGTTTTGGCAGAAGAAGAAAACAAGTGAGTGTGTGTTTCCAGAGAGGGTTACTGTGTGATAACATACATGGTGAAGCCTCTCCTCTGTTGTCCTTTCCTGATGTGCTGAGGTCCACATGATGATCATCACCACAGTAGGAATGTTCTGGCTCCAGAAGGGTGATGGTTCTCTTTGACTCCAGCTCGTCACACTGTTTGGTGCCCAGAGCTTCTGGAGCACTGAAGGTTACTCTTTGGAGAAGAGCAAAAATACTGATTGTGCATTTTTTGTGACATCCCATCTGGCTTTGGCTGTGGTCAAGTCTGATAGTGAATAGGCAAGGGAGGGGGAAAAAAAGCGGGCTATCTAGAGTCATTTCTCAGCCTGTGGTTCAGGAATCTTGAGGTGCCACAGGGGGTGGCTCAGCCCTTTGAGAACTTTTGTGAAATTACCTTGTTGCTTTTGTAAGGTGCATAAACTACCAGCATCTGAAGCACTGTCCTATGGTATTGAGGAAGTTTTAAGTGAGCAACTGAGATTCATAGCTGGCAGTTGCACTGTTTTCTTCTTAAATTCCTGCTGTCTACAGCATTTTGCTGGATCTGAGCCAAAATGCTGTTTTAGCCATTTGGAAGAGCTGAAGACACTTGAAATGACAGTGTAGCTGCACAAGAGAATTTAGAAACTCTTTGTGTAGCTGCACAAGAGGAATGTGGTGATGTTAACTTTCTGCTCCTATCTAGAGCACAGAGTAGGATGCTGTTTGGGGATGTAAGAAACCCAGTTTCAAAAGCATCCCTGCCTGCTTCTGAGCCTGGGCAGAGAGAACTCGGTCAGGAGTTGATCAGAATTGTTTACTGACGATCTGCTGACCAGTATAGTTTTTGCTAAGTAATATTTCATAGAAAAACATTCTTTATAGAACAATGAAGCAATTTGTAGACTTGGTACAGCTTCTAATACAAGTTGTCTTGGAAGTTTTACATACGTGTACAAACCTGTGATTCTTAGTTTTATTTTCTGATGGTAATTTTTTATAAACTGCTCATCACCACACCTATGGGGAAAAGAGTTGTTTAAACTCTTTAGCAGCTACGTGGCTTCATGTTTATATTATCACTTCAGGTCCAGCAAAAAGAGAATTTTCATCTGAGAAAAAGAAAGCAAGTGAAGATGAAGGAAGGCAAAGCACTGAAGAGCAAAACTATCAGCATTCTCCTCTTCGGAAGCCTTTAATAAGATCCTGTGCCAGCAGTGTCATGTCTGGTAAAAAGTATGTCTGCTTCTCTGGAAATCTGTCTTGCAGGAAACAGGGTGCAGGGGCAAAAGTGATAATCAGCATGTGCCAAATGGCTGTGTTCTCACAGATCTCATGCTTTGTTAGGAAGACACATCTAACTGCTTATTAAGGTCTTTTCCTTTGGTCTGTGTATTTCGTTTGACTTTTGTTCATAGCAATGTCTGACAAGGTGATTTACAAGGTGATGCACAATTGAATGAAACTGTGCAGACCCAAACCAGGACCAAGCAGCAAGGTCACTGTTCTGTGGTCAAGATTAAATGAGTTGCTGAAGCGAGCAGTTTGGCCACTTTCAGTCAGAAGCGCCGTGTCTGAAAGTACAAAGGTTGGAGTTTTCACTGCAATTGGGAATGTTTGGCAGTGTTGTCAGGCAGTGATTTAACCAGACTAACTCCCAGTGCTCGCATTAGCTCCTTACAGCCTTGGGGCATGGCTACATCCTTCATTGGGCGTGTTGCCTTGCGGGCAAAATACTCTTCTAAAGATTGATGTTGGTGTCCTAAAGAATGTCTTAGTGTATGTTGTTAAAAAGCCTTCTCTTTTCAGTTCTCCAGCAAAGAAGCCTGGTCTTCGAAAGGCGCTGCAGTTTGAGGCAGATATGTTTGATTCGAGTGCTGAAGGGCAGAGTTCAGAGGCCTTGGGAGCGTCGCTGTCGTCCCTTGGTAACCTGGTAGGGTTGGTGGCCGAGACGGCTGAAGAAAGGTACCGCCTTTTGGACCAGCGGGACAAGATCATGCGACAAGGTAATTAACTACACAAGTTAACGAGCGTGGCATCTGCTGCTCTGCTGGACTGAAGTGTTTGGTGTTTGTTGCACAAATTAGGGAAATTAGAGCATTTAACATGGAGCAGTCTGTAGACTACTCTTCTTTTGTACCTATATACGATAATTGCTCGTAGAACACATGAGAGTGTTTAACTTACTGTGCCTAATTCATTGTTGTGGATAGTGAATGGCAGACTGTTCATCTTCTGTGAAGGAGGCCATGTAGGGAGATTTGCATCCCTGTAGGCTCTAAATTAAAACTATTATGCAGATGGTAGTGATTTAAAGAAATGACCCTTTGTTTCACAGGTTAGGCTGTAAACCCTTCCACCCTGTTCTTGCCATTTCAAAGCTGACCCTGCTTTTTAATTTAAAATCTTACCCTTTAATATTGACAAAAAGATTTCTTGTTCACTTGATGTGGAATTGGGAAATAGCTGGTGCTTAGTTAGGATGCAGAACATTGGGTGTCTTTTAGATGCTTCACTCTTTTCAGCGAAGCTCTCAATATCCAGGTGGGATGGCAGGAGAAGCTTCCCCAGGGGAGTTGTGCAATTCTGGGATGGGCCCTAGAGAGGGGCAACCCCATCCTTGTGTTTCTGATCACACCGATGTGTAGGTGCAGCCTTGTTCTGAGTAGAGGAAGAATGGGAGTCCCTTGAGACCTTTACCTGCTGACTTTTTTTGTGAACAGTTGTGTCAGCAATGTACTTCTTGACATCCATCCCTTAACCAACATACAGACTCCAGCTGAGGCACCTGGTGTGCTTAGGGCAGTGTTGGCATGAAACCAAAGCCAACAGATGCTTAGTGTCTGGGTTTTTTTTGTTTTGTTTGTGTTTGTTTGGTTTTTTTTAATATTGTTTATTTTTATATTTTTGTTGTTGTTAGCTCGAATAAAAAGGACTGATCTTGGCAAAGCAAAAACTGTTGTTGGCACCTGCCCAGACATGTGTCCTGAGAAGGAGCGCTACATGAGGGAGACAAGAAACCAGATCAGTATCTTTGAATTGCTTCCAGGATCTGACAAGGTATGAGCCCCCTGTATGCGGGGGTTTGTGGTTCCCAGGACATCTGTTTGCTTGCTGCTTATAGAAAGCTGTTGGTGTTATTTGGTTGATTACAGGGTTAATTCTGGTAGAAAAAAACTGGAGGCTGTTTCAGTTCCCTGTTGTAAAACAAGAAGGCTTGAGAATTACTTTCTCACTCTAAGTCACATCTTTTATTTTAGCTACAGGCAGGCTTTTAGAAATGTAGTTCTAAAACTATAGAACAGCAGTGTACATTGGCTCAAAGGTTGTAAGCTTGAGACTAAGGATCCTGTCATAAAAAATATGTTTACTATCATAGCAGAATGGATGTGGGCTGTTAGTGTGAACAGTGGAGGCACTTCTTTAATAGTCTTCCCCCTTACTAAAGTAAAGACATGGGTGGGATGAAATCTGAAAAGTTTAACATACTCCCTGGGCTTCGATTTCTTTCTCCTCATCTTTCAGGTAGATCATGCAGCAGCCATCAAGGAATATAGCAGGTCTTCAGCAGATCAGGAGGAACCTTTGCCCCATGAATTGAGACCCTCTGAGGTGTTGAGCATGACCATGGACTATTTGGTGACAAACATTATGGATCAAGGAGAAGGAAACTACCGAGAATGGTATGACTTTGTCTGGAACAGAACTCGTGGAATAAGAAAGGTGAGCCCTGACAGATTGAGATGATTGATGATAGAAAGCAAAATATTATGTAATGCTGTGGAAAATGAAGCAAAAAAGCAATAGTTCAAACATTTTGAATTGCAAATTGACTCAATGCACAGTTGGAGTTTTCCAAAGGTAGTGCCAGCTAACTGCTGTTCAACTTCAGTTTAAAACTACATGTGATCCTTTCTTTATCCTTCCTGTTAGGATATAACCCAGCAACATCTCTGCAACCCACTGATGGTGTCTCTGATTGAGAAGTGCACTCGCTTCCACATTCATTGTGCCCACCACTTGTGTGAAGAGCCCATGTCCTCCTTCGATGCCAAAATCAACAATGAGAACATGACTAAATGCCTGCAGAGCTTGAAGGAGATGTATCAGGACCTGGCTAACAAGGGGATTTACTGCAAGAGTGAAGCAGAATTCAGAGGTTATAATGTCTTGCTGAACCTCAACAAGGGGGATATTCTCAGGTGGGAACAACAGATACCATTCATTTTCTCTCCTTGCCTTTGGGAAGAATTGAGACAAACTGTAATTGAAGGGAAGAGTTTAGCTGTAAAATCTTTTTCCCAAAGAAGGTGTACTATATTAATGTTCTGGTTGAATTTTTCAATAGGTCACTTTAAAAAGTGTAATTTTTAAGAAAGAAAAAAGAAAACCATTCTTGTATTCTTTTGAATAACTTACTAGAGCTTCTGCAGCTAGTTAAAAAACCCACCCAACTAAAAGAGTTAAATCTTTACTGTGCTTATTAAGGATTTTTTTTTTTTTTTTTTTTCCCCATCATGATATCTCAGCCTTGCTGCTTCACTGCAGTAGGAACAAGTAAAAACTATTTAGTGAGCAGAGTCATACTTTGCCTTTCTGGCCGGTCTCTTACTGCCTTCCTCCCTAGATGTTGGAGTGATGTGCCTAAATAGTAGCATGCTGATAGTGCAGTGTTAGAAGGTTATAGTTCAATAAAGAATGCTGTGAATTTAGGTCACAGCCATTTGTTTTGGACAGGAGTTGCACATCTTGCTTAAAGCTCCTAATTGTAATTCCTCCTTGTTACAGGTTGCTATTGAACACTGATTGTTAATATTGAAACAAAAAATTTGTGCCTGTCTTTTGTCTCTTCAGAGAAGTGCAGCAGTTTCACCCGGAGGTTAGAAACTCTCCTGAAGTTAGATTTGCAGTTCAAGCTTTTGCTGCATTGAACAGCAACAACTTTGTGAGGTTTTTCAAGCTAGTGCAAGCAGCTTCGTATCTGAACGCCTGTCTCTTACACTGTTACTTCAACCAGGTCAGAAAAAGGCAGATGGATGCATTTTTAAAGTGTTAATTGGTAAAGCTGGGACTTCTGGGAGGAAAATGTCTTGGCAGAAAACTTGGTAGATATTTAACCTTTAAAATAATTTTTCTGGTTTCTGTAGAAGCATTAAAAAATTTATCAAGAGTTTTCTGTCATGATATAAAAAAGCTAAAATGCTCTTCTCAGCATTGTTTTGCCATTACTGTGTACAAATACTTTTCATGTATGAATGAAAATAATTGGGAAACAGAGAATCAGGCCTGAGACTTTTGCAAAGGAAATGCCAACCTGCACTTTTAGAAGCCCTTGCAAGTTTTGTCTTCTGCACAAGAACTGCAAAGGGATACACTTAAATGAGCAGCACTGAAAAGAAGCAGAAACTAGAAAACAAAATCTTACAATTAAGAAAAAAGGTTAAATGTGAGTAGTTGTTATTGTGGATATTTGATGACAAAGTACTGATTTCTTTCAAACATGGTTTTCCTGATTTGTAGTACACTTCATAGTATGGTTTGGGGTCTTTAACTTATTAGTTACTTGCATTTTTCTTCTGTTTTCCCCCAGATTCGTAAAGATGCTCTCAAATCCCTCAATATTGCCTACACTGTGAGCACCCAAAGATGTACAGTTTTCCCCTTGGATCACCTGGTCCGCATGCTGCTGTTCAAAGATTGTGAGGAAGCAACTGATTTTATCAGTTACTATGGCCTGAGTGTGTCTGATGGGTAAGTGGAAGGAAAAGGGCATCTAAGCCTTCAGATGCCTGGTGGGGTTAGAGCAGTGTCAGGCAAAGCTTTAATATGGATTGGCTGCTCTTGCAGCTTGCAATCAGAAAAAGAACAGGTGAAGGGTAGGGGCTGGGCTCTGTAAGCAAAACACTCGACTAGCCAGGGGTTCAAATTTTGTCTGTTCTATTTTTGTTGCTGTGACTATGAAAAGTCCTTTAATTTTGCATCTTTCCCTCAAGAAATGGGGTTTGTATCCCTGTAACTACTGTGATTTCTCACAACATTATTTTTTTTTCACTTGTACATCTTTTTTTTACTTGGCTTGATAAGGTGACAAGGGATTTTAAAGATAGAAAATTCCTTCAGCCTTCTAGAAGGTGATGAAAAACGAGAGAAATATTTCCCCCCAGAGGAGAGACAGCATATTGAGCTCAGTCTCCATTGGACTGGGGAATTCCTCCCTAGAAAGAGACATGGTGGATAACCCAGCAGGAAAAAACCAAACCACTATTTCAGGTTCTTGTTTTGTACTTGAATTGTAGTAAGTTGCAGCTCTGTAGGAAATGAAGATACAGTTGTGCTTCTCAGGAAACTAGCATTATGGTGATGCCTGTAGAGCAGGATGAAGCCAAACAATGCAAACCAGTTTTTAGAGGATGTCAGAGGCCATTGGTTTGCAGACCAGTGCCTGCCATGGAAATACATGTGTTGTGAGGTGCATGCAAACAGACTTGCAATCTCAAGAGACTGGAGAAGACAAAACATTTGAGCATGCCAATTAGAGTGCTCAGTCTCCAGTTAACACTCTGTTTTGAAATAATAAATGAGCCAGACTACAGGTGCCAGGGCTGGGAGAAGATTACAGCTTGTAAACTGGCTTATGTAGACAGCCCTGGCATCTGCCATGTGGGATGTAGTTGAGGTAAAATCACAGAATTATGGAATGGTTTGGGTTGGAAGGGACCTTTCATGGTCATCTAGTCTAACTCCCCCACCCTGGTTGCTCAGAGCCCTGTCCAAGCTCACCTGGACTGGTTCCAGGGACGGGCCATCTACCACCTCTCTGGGCAACCTGGGCTAGTGTCTCACCACCCCGATATTACTTGGATCTAGCCATAAACAGGCTAAGAATACCCTGAAACAGAAAATGTGCACAGATGATATACACAGTGGATGAAGGGTGAGAGGAGAAAGAGGCAGAACAGTCCATGAGAATGTCCAGAGATGTTACAGCAGCTTGTGCTCTGTGCTGGGAGGGCAGCTGTGAGATCTCTGCTCTTGGCCTTCCCTGCTCTGCTTCCAGCCAGAGGTCAAGATCCAGTCTACAAGGAGCAATGCTGAGAAGTTGGTGGGTGCCTGCCTTGCTTTGCCCTGCTAAACTGCCCAGCTGAACACCTCTCATTTACTGGGCCTTTGGTGATGTACTCCTTATTTTCCCTCAGTGCTTACGTGGAGCTGAATCGCTCAGCGTTCCTGGAGCCAGACGGGTTACCCAAACCACACAAGTCCACATTTGTCAGCCAGAAGCTAATGGTCTCCGTTGGGGAGGTTGTAAATGGGGGGCCCTTGCCCTCAGTCCCTTGCCATATGCCTGTGTCCAGCTTCAATGGGCAGAACAAGTATATTGGAGGAAGCACTACTATAGACCAAGTTAGTAGTAGCCAGAAGTCCAGTGTGGAAGCAACAGGTGAGAGCAAGCATGCACTTTGAGATACTTGCTTAGGAATGTACTGCTTGGGTCAGCTCTGTGAGTAAATTTATTTTCCAAAGCAGAAATAGTTGCTGGTTCACACAGGTTGAAATTGCATGCAAATGTGGATGTAATGATAATGTGTTTTCATTTAAATCTTAAATTTATTACTATGTAATCTATTTTTCTGCTTATGTATCTGTAAAATCTAAGAAGCAGTGTGATTAATAGAATATATTTCCCAACTTCAGGCAGCCAGCTTCCCTTTCCAGTTTGCAGACTTTTTTTACTGCAGATGTTTGTTCCTTCTGTGTGTACAACTGTTGTTTTTCAAGTTAGCTGACCATATGCATTTTTGGTACTTCTTGAGGGTACAAAGTGTTTTGCATTTATTTGAGACGTGTAGGTGCTCAGTGTTCTTGGCTTAAAACAGTTGTTCTATTAAAAATATATATGCAATGACATTATTGAATGTTTTATGTAAAATATTCATAAACATAAATCGTTTTCTATGACATAAGTTTGTTTTTAACCTCAAGGCAGCAAGCTTCTGTTATGGATTTCATTTATGACCTGATGAGATTTATCAGACAAGCCAGCTTGTGAAGAGCAGTTCTGCTTCACTTTGTGACTGACCTTAATTTTTCCTTACTTTTTCTCTCCCAAGAAGGAAGAGTGGAAAGCAAAGCTGTGGATTTAGATGCCTCAGCAGTAAGAGTCCAGCCCTCAGCTCACCTGCTGCCCTCGCTGTTACCTCGCCAGCTTGTGCCAGTGCTGCCTCTTGCACAGGCAACATCCCAGGCGGCCGGACAACCTGAGCCTCTCTCTTCAAAGCCTCAGCCTCTCTACACAGACACAGTAAGGAACTTTAAACCCATCATGCTGTATTGGGGAAGGATCTGTGAAATAGAATAAAAGGTATCACAAGTTCTTAAGCTGTTTATTTTTCTAGGATCTGCATGTGTTATGTAGAGTCAAAAGGAGACAGTCCCTGTTTCAGGATGCTTTCAGAAGTTCTTTCCTTGGACTGTTCTGTAAAGAGAGAGTATTTTAGTGATTCCAGACACAAGCCTGAAATGTCAGTGCTTACCCTGACTTGTTGATGGGATAAACAGTCCTGTCTGCTTAGCATTTGTCTGAGAAACTTTTAAGGAGAGAGTCAGAAAGGCATAACAGAAAGTGATTATCTTTCACTTTATAGGTAAACTTTGCTTTAGGGAATAATATTGAGCTGTTTTTTAATGACATGTATTTCAAATGAGATGTGGCCAACTTTTTTTCTTGTATTGTGAGTCCTGAATGATGAATCCCCTTTTTCTCCCTCCCACAAATGTTTAGATGTCCTAACACTGAACCCATCTGGGGATCTGTTCCTGTGTGACTTGGTCTAGGTGATCCTGCTCTGGCAGGGGGTTGGACTAGACAATCTTCTAGGTCCCTTCCAACTCCTAACATTCTGTATTCTGTGATTCTGTGAGTGTCTCATTGTTTTGTAAAGTACAGCTGCCATATTCTCCTGAAATCTGGCTGCTTCACAGTGACAATTAGACCTGGTCATTTAGAATGAAATCAGCTAGGGTGAGAGAAACTCACAAGTAAGAAAATGACAGTCCCTCTCAAGATGCACTTTCCTTTGCTATTATTTCCTAACTTAACTTGCCCATGTTTAAAATAGAAAGCTGATTTTGTTTATGGGCTGTTATTAACATTTTAGATACTCGAAAACTTCCAGGCTGTTGTGTTTGGTTACATTAACTTTGTAAGTAGAAATATAAACAGTCATCTCAACAAGGCTGAAAGCCTCTCATGGTTCCCATCTGTGCCCAGACCCTCCTGAGCAGGACCCACATCCTGCTTCAGCTGCTGCCTCTGCTGTGTTGTAGGACCTGGCCGAAGTGGTGGACGGGCTTGTGCGCGATGTCCTCGAAGGAGAGTGCAGAGAAGTCAGCAGAGCAGGAGTGGCTTATGTGGCTGCTGCCATCTGGTAAAGAGCATTCAACTGCTGGTACTCCTGGAGTCTGTGCTCAAAGCTGCAGTTTGCTGCAGCCCTCTGTATGAGGATGATAAAACTAAGCAGGGCAATGTCTGTAGCAGAGATGGTCTTGTTGATACAGCTGAGGGAAAAGCAGACCTTTCTTCAGCTGCCTGCCCCCTCTCCATGATATACCAGCTAGCCTAACAGAAGGCAAACCTCTGCAAACCCTGCTCATATGACCCTTGCACCGCTGCCACAAGAAATGTGTGTTGTGTATTGGAAGGTAACCAAAGTGGGACAAGAGCAGTAGGTCTAGATATAGCTGCTGTTCAGTTTCAACTAACTCTTCCTCTCCAAGGCAGTTGGTAGAGTCATGGATGTGGGTTTGTGACCAAAACAGTATTATTAATGCATCAATGTTTCGTTATTGCTGAACAGCACAGGGTCAAGGCCTTCTGGTATCCCACTCTGCACCCCCATGAGTAGATTGGGGGTGTGCAGGAGGCTGGGAGGGGATACAGGCGGGACAACAGACCCAGACTGATCAGAGACCATACTAAGGGATGTCATAGTTAGTACTACAACTGGGTTTGAGGCAAAAGAAGGTGGGGTTTTCTGGCTTCTAGGGTGGCTGTGAGTTGGAAGCTGTCTGGGCATTGTTCTGCCTGTGGGAGTGTCTGACTGCTTGTGTTTGCTGGGGTGTGTCAGTGAGGTTTTGCCCTTCACCAATTAGTGTGTTTTCTCTATCCAGAAGTTTTCTTTCTTGTGTTCTTCCTATCATTTCCCCTGATGCTGGGAGGGAAGTGAGTCGGTAGCAGTGTGGATGTGTGGCTGGAGTCAGCCCACCACAGTGGAGCAAGGGTGTGCTTGAGAGGTGGGTCTTTGAATGGAAACTTTCTGTCTTTAAAAATAAAATTGTTGTTGCGCAGCACTTCAGAGGCCACTGTGGAGCAACTTGTGACTGAAGTGACTGGGGAGATGCTCAGACAAGTGGCTGGAAGTGTCCTGAGTGCAGAGCAGGAGCGTGTCAGGGAGGAGAGGCTCAGAGTGGAGGAAGAGAGGTAAGTCTTGCTTTTGCTGAGGGGCAGGGTGGGCTCTGTGGACCCTCGAGCAATGTAAGGATGGCTGCTGCCAACCCAAGTCCTTGGCCGTGTGCTCAGTCCCGTGTCTTTGCCACACCAATGTCTGGCCATGGGCTGCCCTGGACTGTGTGGACATGCTGCCCCCTCTGCCTTCAGTGAGCTGCTAGTTAGGATTTGATAACCTCACAGAGCAGCTGTTGTGCTTTTTGGGAGCTTTTATTCACCCAGAGCTTCCAGACAGGGAGATACAGCAGGATGTCAGGATGTATGCTTGAACTTGTCCCGAGTGAGCTACTTGCCTGTAGCTTACTGTGGTAAGACTAAAGTAACCCCATTGTTATCTGTATTTTCAAAGGCAGCCTGTCTCTGTGCAAAGCTCATTCTCTTTAGAGAGAGAGAAAGCAGCTAGTGGGAGCTCAGTTTTACGTGAATGAACCATGAACCATGAACACTGCATGTAATGCTTGGGTAACTAAGTGGTAGGTTTGTCAGTGTGAATCTTGCTACTTGTGTCATTTTTTTTTCTCTGTCTTTACAGGCAAAAGCAGGAAAGAGAAGAGTTAATAAAGCAGCTGAGCCGGCTGGTGGGCATGGAGTTAGTGGAAGAAGTAATAAAGGAGAGTGTTCAGGAAGCTTCAACCAATGAGTTAAAGTACGTGAAACATACCATATGCTCTAGTTTGCCACAGGGTGCTTCCTAAGGGTAAGAATTTGTCAGGAAGTGGTGGGCTTCTTGCTGGCCTTCTCTGAGGTCATCTTCAAGGAAAGCCTCTATAGTAGAGTAGTAGGTCAGTGTACCTTGTCATACAGCAGGCTGCCTGCTGAAACTGCACTATGCCAGGCAGGGGTGGCCCTCCAGGGTGGAGGGACTTAAGGCCTTGTCTAGGACAAGGCTGCCCTATGGGCTAAGTTTTTTTCTAACTCAAGTGCTCAGTTGGGACTCTCTTACAGCCTCTTCTTTGGAAGCCTGAACCAGTGAATGGCTTCTGATTGATCACCGATCTTATTTGGAAGACCATAGAGTAAAATGTGGGAAATCCCTCCCCTTTGCTACATGTCTTCCCTGTGTGCACATTGACTGTGTTGGCATTTGCTGCAGTATGAGGTCTTGATTTGTTTCATTTTTAACTAGATGTGCCTTAGAAAGAGACAGGCAAGCCCGTATTATCCGGTGTTCAGAAGAAGTCTGTGGTCATGTCATGGACCTCTTTCTGGAGGATGAGATTTTCCAGATTGCTAAGGAAACCCTTCAGGAGCTCCAGTGTTTCTGCAAGTACTTGCAAAGGTGAGTTGCCACACTTTGTCACAATGCTTTTCTTGGGAGCATTGGGACAAAGAAGTGAATAGAGTGTGAACTGTGGCTCTTTAGTGCTTGGGAGAGCTGGATCCAGTCTGAAGAGGAAAGATGAGAAAACCTGTGTGGTCTGCAGAAGAGTTTATTAATATGGCCTATTTATCTGGTCTTTTCCAAAGGTGGAGGGAGGCAGTGGCAGCTAGAACAAAGTTGAAACGTCAAATGAGGGCATTTCCAGCTGCTCCCTGTTGCACAAATCCAAAAAACAAACTAGAAGCACTGTCCCCTAGTGCTGAGTGGCCTATAACCATGGAGAACTTGTGCAAGAGAATTGTGAACCTGGGGCACGGAGGAAAGCTGGGAATCTCTTGCACGAGGTAAGGATACTGACAGCAGTTGGCAAGCTGTGTTATTTTTGGAAAGAAAGTTTAAAAGTAGCTCTCTCTGAACTTTTGTTGTGAACATTAATACTTTTACAAAACTGTTTGTTCTCAAAATGCCCCTCCAAAAAAAGACCATTTCTGCACAAATGCCATAACAAAGACATGCAGACCTAGAGAAACCCTTCTATTAACAGCAGCTCACTAAAGTGCTTGCAGTACTTCTCAGGTCATATTGAGTGTTTCTGGAATTTATTTGAAGTACCTGTTTTATACTAAAAGTTATAACCAAGAATCTTTTGTTTCTAGGTTGAATTGGCTGAGAAGCAAGACAGTGCATGAAATTAAAGTTCAGCACTTCTACCAGCAGTTGTTAAGGTACATTGGCATTTGATCCTTGTTTTCTTTCTAAGCAAATTGTAACAGAGATGCCAGAGATCTCAAAAATGTCAGTGAGGAGTGGCAAGTTGTACTTGAGTGTGCAATTTGTTGCCTTGCTTCTGGGAGTATTTTCCAGTTAAGGGCAACTGAAAGATAAATCCATGAAAGCATCAGGCCACCTGGTCCTATTTCTGTTGGTGTAACTATGATGACTGATCTGATGGCTATAACTTTATGGTTTGAGGGTTTTTTTTTGTGCCTGGGTGGGATGCTGTATAGGAGGAAAGGAGTAAATGAGCTGTTATGGGACTGGCTTGTGGCACAAAGGGATTGATTGAGATGTCTGAAGTGCAGCAGGAGATCTGTCTTCTCATGACTTGGTGTGTACTCAAGTGGCCTGTTTGAGGTAATGAAGCTGTGTGGAAGTGAGGCCATACACATATGGTCCCACAATCCCTAAAGGAAGCATCATGTGGCAGATTTAATAGCTGCACTTCTTGAAGGCACCTGTTCCATGGAGAAATAGATGGGCAACAGATACAAAGAATTAGCTCTAATTTTGGGTAGTAACTACTTGCTTTGAATAATTTACAGTATTGTGAGAAAAACATTCCTCATGTGGGAATGAGCTCTTGGGAGGGGGCTGTATTTTCACCAGTTTCTGTCTCTTCAAGTGATTTAGCTTGGACTCCCCTGGATCTTGTCTCATTAATTACTGAACACATTCCAGTTCAACAAGGACAGGTTTTTTGGAAGGTGCTTTTGGTTTTGCCAAATTATGATGAATATGAGGAGGGTGATCCTAACAGGCAAGTAAAAAAGTTGATTGTTGTGTATATTTCTCAAACAGGGCAGTCAAACAGAAGATTAGTGGTATACAGTCCTTGATATTTTTTTTTCCCCCTCATACCATGTCATATTTTGTTCTTTTTTTGTTTTATTTTTTTTTCTCTAGAGCTCTCTAAAAAGTACAGTTGTAACTTATTGCAGTGATCTGTATCTTCTGTCATTGTTCATTGAATTCCTTTTGCTCATACTGGAAATAGAAATCCTTGAGATATGTAGCAGTGTGGATAATTTCAGGACATTCAATAGCTATTTAGTAAAATGCAAGCAATATGAAGGTTGGTGTTATGATAGATTGTGGTGTCTTAGAGGTGTTGGTCCTAAAATGACTTTTTTTTTTAAACTAAAATCTATAAAAGCCCATTTTTATTTTGTGTTTTGTTTTGTTTGTTTTTTTTTTTGCTAGGCTACTGGTGGATTGGTTGAAAGCCAAATTTATGGTAGACAAAAGCTGGAAGAAAAATGCTTTGCAAACAGAAGGCAAAATTCAAACACTGACATTATTTAATTCTTCTGGCATTCAGGGGAGCCGAAGTGTTCAAGTCAGTGTGTGTGTAAAGGTAGGTGGGAACAACTTTGATACCTAACAGGCCACAGAAGCAGGGCTTGCTCTTTTCCAGGGGATGTTATGCAGAGCCTTTTCACACTGTGTCCCATCAGATGGAGGGAGATGATACAGGGGAGGGATGGTGTGGTTGAAAAGGTCTGAAAAAAAGTTTTTTTTTTCCTTGTTTCCAGTCAATGAGTAAATACCTGCCTTAACAGACTACAATAGTTAGAACCTCAGTCATCTCAGTTGCCAGTGCCAAATCAGGTGCTGAAGTCACTTCTGTGCTCACTTGTGTCTGTTGGACATCCCTGTGTTTATCACTTATTGTCTTAGGATATGTAGAGCTCCTGGTAACAAATGTCAAAGTTGAATGGCAGTGATAATAAACAGCAGATTTCAGAGTGAAAATAGCCTTGTTTAGCTTTAGCTACATTGCTGTTGTTCTTTGTAATCCATGTAGGTGGCACATGGTGCACTGTCTGACTCTGAGCTTGATACAGCTGAGATGCAAAAAGATTTGCTTGGAACCAGCGGCCTCATTCTTCTCCTGCCCCCTCGAGTTAGGAGTGAAGATGTGGCAGAGGATGATGTTTATTGGCTTTCAGCTTTGCTGCAGCTGAAACAGTTGCTTCAGATCAAACCTTTCCAGCCTATAGTTCCCCTGGTGGTTCTAGTCCCTGGTGAGGAAGATGAGGCCACAAAGAAAGAAGTAGAAGAAGGTATGTAATTATTTCTGTGCCTTAAAAAAACAATGTGAATGTTTAGGACTGCTCCAAGTAGAAATGTGTCTCAAATACAGCATCTAGGAAAGGGGAAGGCTGTGAAGTACAAAGGTTTGCTAGAAGTCCAGAGGCCTTAAGAACTGATCAGCATGGAAAGAAATGAACTTTCTTTTGGCTTCCATTTTTTCTTTGCACACATTTGATCCCAAGAGTCCGCAGGAATGAATGGAGGAGAGAAGGGATGCTGGAAATGAATGAATAATGTGAGGCTTGGTCAGAGTAGGTGATACCTGTTTATTCTTCCTCTATGTACATTCTTATTTTTAAGGTTTGATGCTGCAGGACTTAATTTCAGCCCAGCTTGTTTCTGACTACATCATTGTTGAGCTCCCAGGTTCTACCAATGACTTAGAAGGCACCAGAAGGGTAAGAACAGCAACTTGCATGAACTGATATTTGACTGATTTACCATTAACCTCTCAATAACTAGTGTTAGAGAACACTGGCATTTGCTACATAAAAGATTAATCTGTGTAATGCTGAAAACTGTACTGAGACCAGAATATGTGGATCATGTAAATCCATTCTAGTCTGTCCTGCCTGCATTTGACTAGGAGGGTCCAGCTGCTGTCTAACAGCTGAGTGCTGGTGGTGGGGAAGACTTTGAGCCTTTAAGCTCCCAGTTCTAAAATGAAAAGAACCCTTTAGCTTTACTGGCTGCTCTGACATCACCTGTATTACTCCATCATGGTGTATGGGACTTGGGCATACCTCCATCCTCTCACATTTGTGAAGGATTGTGCACATCTCCTCCAGAGGCCTCCAGACATTAACTTCTCCCCTTGACCCTCAGTTTGCTGTATGCTTGGCAACAGTAGCCTGGAGACTCATCAAAAACCCATGATGGAAAAATTATGAGTCCTATATTTATTGAATCCTTCATGTCCTGATCACTCAGTCCTGTGGGTTAGATGCTAGACCCTAATCTTGTGGGCCAGATGAATGAACAGTGAGATGGAGTGAGAACTGAATGAACAACAGAGCTCAGAGGGTTGTGATCAGCTGATGATACCACACTTGGACAGGCTAGAGAATTGGGTCAGGGGAACCTCATGAATCTCAAGAAGGACAAGTGTAGGGTCCTGCCTCTGGAGGATTAACCCCCTGCACCATTACAGGTGATGGGATGACCCTCTGGAAAGCAGCTCTGAGGAAAAGGACCTGTGAGTCCTGGTGGTAAAGAAGTTCCCCATGAGCCAGCAGTGTGCCCACATGGCAAAAGTCCAGTGGTCTCCTGGGGTGCATGAAGAAGAGTGTGGCCAGCAGGTTGAGGGAGATTCTTCTCCCCCTCTACTCTGTCCTGATGGTGCTGCATCTTGAGTACTGGATCCAGTTCTGGGCTCTCCAATTCAAGAGAGACAAGGAATTACTGGAGAGAGTCCAGTGGAGGCTACAAAGATGCTGAGGTGACTGGAGTATCTCTGTGCCAAGGGCAGGCTGAGACACCTGTGGCTGAGCCTGGAGAAGAGAGAGAGGGGATTTGATCAGTGCTGATCAATAACTAAAGGATAGGGAGTCAAAGAGGATGGAGCCAGACTTTCAGTGGTGTCTAATGACAGGACAAGGGACAGCAGCCACAAAATGGAACACAAGAGGTTTCATCTGAACATGAGGCAAAGCTGTGAGGATTCCAGAGCCTGGCCCAGGCTACCCAGAGAAGCTGTGGGGTCTCCTCTGGAGAGATTCCAAACCTGTCTGGACACTGCAATCCTAGGCAGCCTGCTCTGGACGACCCTGCTGGAGCAGGAGGGTTGGATGAGATGATCTCCAGAGGTCCCTTCCAACCCTTAGCTGTGCTGGATTCTGTGATCAGAGTGGAGCAGTTTTCAACCACCCATGTTGTGTGTGTTGTAGCTCTCTGCAGCTGTGGGCTGGCTGGTTTCCCAGTGCCCAGACTCCCTTGACCTGTGCTGTCGGACCCTTCGAGAGTATGTTGAGGATGGACTTGACAGTGAGTTTGGCAAACACTTCTACCACGATTGGAATGAGAGGCGTTTAGCTGACCTGCCGTCTCAGGAGCCCGGGGTCATCATCGAGCTCTACAACAGCGTGCTGCAGTTCCTTTCAGAAGTGGCATCCTCAGAGCACCTTTGTGACTTGTCTTGGCCTGTTATGGAGTTTTCAGAGCCTGGGGGTAACAAGCTGTTGCCCCACCTGCAGTGGAACATGCCTGATCACCTGGCCTGGCTGAAGAAGGCTGTGTTGTCCTTCCAGATCCCATACCTGGATCTGCCTCCATTGGGTGGTATGTACTTCATGCTGCAGTGTCCTCTTGGTGCCACATCATTCTTTGATGTGCCTGCACCGTGTTGAGCTACCAGCCTGGAAGATGGGTGGTTTGGCTCTTTCACACATTCTTTTAATTTAATTTGTTGGTTTTGGTTTTTTTTCCATAGCTCCTTGGCGTCCTGTTTGCCACATGATTTTTCAGTATGTGTCTCAGATTGCTAGTTCATCCCACACTCAACCACTGATCCAGTCTCAAGTGGAGAATCTGCTGAGCAAAACTTACCGGAAGTGGAAAAACAGGTCACCTGGGAACTCGGATGAAGATGGACCTTCTGTTGACAAGATCCCTTGGGATGATATCTTGCTAGTCTGCATCGATCATAAACTGAGAGACTGGAACCCACCCAAACTGCCTATTGCTTCAGGTATCACTTGTCCTTCTACAACAGGGTTGATACTTTCTAAGTGTGTTTAATACCTTGGCAGTGGTGCCTTTCTGTGTGGCAGGGAGGGAGCTGTGTTCTTGCTGTGCTTCCTGCACATCACGGGACGCATATGGGATAAGCAGGTGACCAGGACTGGTTCATGGGCTTATGAGGGGCAGATCCTGCTCACCTAACCTGGTCTGTGACAGGGTGACCCAGCTAGTAGATGATGGAAAGGCTGTGGATGTTGCCTTCCTAGACTTCAGTAAATCTTAGGATGTTGTTTGATGCAGCATTCTCCTGGAGAAACTTCTTGCACAAGGCTTGGATAGTTCTGCCCTGTGCTGGGTAAAGCACTGGCTGGATGGCCAGGCCCAAAGACTGATGAGAGCAGAGTTAAATCCAGTTGGCAACCAGTCAAAAATGGAGTTTGGGTCCTTTTTTCTTAAATATCTTTATTAATGATCTGAATAAGGGGATAAAGGGCATCCTCAGCACATTTGCAGATGACACCGAGGTGGGTGGGAGTGTAGATCTGTTTGAGGCTTGGGAGGCTCTATGGAGGGATTTTGCCAGGCTGGATCAATGGGATGAGGTTTAACAAGGCCCAGGGCTGGGTTGCACTTGGGTCATAACAAAACCCCTGCAATGCTCCAGACTTGGGGGAGAGTGGCTGGAAACTGCCCTTTGGTAAAGGACTCAGGGGTGTTGGTTAACAGCCAGCTGGAGATGAGCCAGTGTGTGAGAGCTTCTCTTAGTGAAATAACTACTTATCCCACTGAACTCGGGTGCACTAGATTTTTTTAAAATTAAGTTAAAGCAGCATTGTAAATTCTTTTGCAGTAATCTGGTATCTGTTGAACAGTCAGTCAGTTCAAGAAGGCTCCTTTTGCCCTGCAGGTTACACCTTTACTTGAAAACAAACTCATGATTTTTCTTCAAGATGGTTTTTCAATATTGAGCTTTTCTTCTGTTGAAAAGCCAATTTGAAGAAAAACTGCATGTTCCTTTCAAGTAGTTAGGGGAAAAGCTGTTGTAGTATTAAACATTGGGCTTGGGTTTATCCACAGAAGCAGTAAGTGAAGATGGTCAGATTCGTGTGTACTTCTTCAAGGAGCATCTGAAGAACTTCACTCTCCCTTTCTCATGGGAGCAAGCCAGGCTGCGCACGCAGGAGGAGATCCGTCAAGGCCAGGAGAGGTGAGGTGGCTGTGGGCACATCCAGCTGTCCTTGTGCCACCAGAGCTGCTTGGTGAACCCCATTAGACAACTCGCAGATTTACTCTTTGGTCATTGCATGTTGCATGTTAATTGTGCAGCATTTTGAGGCTGGAAGTAGGCTCTGTCCCAGCTTGTGGGGAAAGTCCCACTGCTAAAAGAAAATGCTAGAGGTTGAGGGGGGTTGCCTTAGAGCTCTCTGGCATTAAATTGTTTGAGCTGCTGCTCTGCTGTGTGCAGGAGATGGTGGGTATATACTTTACTTAGGAGTGAATCCCAGCCTCTATCACTTCAGTTCCCCTCGAATCCCACATACAAATGGGATGGACCCTGGTACAAGGGAATTATATCTCCAAATGATCATTTCTTACTCCCTGTTATTTCCAGACTTCAAGCCAATAGGGAAAAATACTCTTGTACCAATTGTTTGTTTGTTTTGTTTTGTTTTGATTTAGTTTGTTTGCTTGATTGATTTTAGCTTGTTGGTTTGTGTTTTTTTTTTTTTCCTCCTCACTCAGGTCAAGGGTAAAACCTTCCAACTCTTTTAAGAAACCCTGCAGCATCTCCATGACATCAGGTCAATATGGTTCTGTTGGGACCACACTGGCAGGTCAAGAAAAGAGCATTCCCAGTGCAGCTGAATTCTCGGAGGCAGTTTCTGCACAGGAGCTTTTCCCAGAGCGTCTGTTGGCACAGCTGCAACTGGAGAGAATAGAAAGCAGGAAGTAAGTTCACAGAGCAGCTCCTTTCCTTGCAGCTCTGGCCTGGGGTTGGAAACAGTTTCTAACCTGCATGTACGTGAAGTCCAGCAGTGCTAGGGAACAGCCTTGACAATCTCCAGTGTCAGCTTATTTAGTCAAGCACATCACAGAATCACAGAGCTTTCCCTGCTAGCTCCTACTTGGATCACAGGAACAGTCCAGGGTGGTAGAAATACTCCAAGCTTTCATGAAAGGTTGGAAATGGTCTTGTGGTCAATCAAGGCACCAAAACTAAAGCAGTACACTATATGCAGTAGTCTGTGTGTCCTACAGTGTCACAGATATCTATGAAGTCCACTTTGGGATATCAGTTTGGTGCCTGTAGCAATACGTAAAGCTGAAGAACTAAAGCATTTGAGATTGGCCTTGGGGTTTCTTGTCTCTTGTGCCTTCCCCAGCAGTTGAGTGTCTTGAGTCTGTGTGACTCCTTTCTATACCACAGTCATCTATAATGGTTTTTCATCGTAGCAGTGGGATGTGTCAGACTGTTTTGGAAATGACTGTGGACATTAGATGCTTCTTGCAGACACTTCTGAACCCAAAACTCTTGGTTAACCCTCTGGTAACAAGAACAAGGCAAGGCTGCAATGTGACTGGTGCTGTTGATCTTTCTGTCCAGGTTTGAAGAACAGTTGCACCAATGTCTGTCTGAGGACATTGAACCCCTTGGAGATTTCGTAGGCCTTCCTCTCTACCTGCCCCAGTCTCTGGTCTCCACCCCAACTGTCACCTGTTCATTGATGAAGATTCCCACGTCATCTGCTGAAGAGGTAAGAAATGGTGGTACTGAGAATTAACTGTAGCTCTGAGGAGTGCAGGTGCCAAACCTGCTGTAGTTACAAAACCACAAGTGGGAATTACCTTGGTGTGCAGTGTTGGATAGACATGGAAATAAAGAATTGAAAAACTATACCTTGGAAATAACCTCTTACCAGGGAGAGAAATGCTTTCTGCAGATCTGCAACAAGAACTCTTTGTGGATGTTAAATACCTCCAGCTGCTGGCAGCTGTAACTGCTGCCCTTGGGGCTCTACCCTTTAACTTGGGGAATCACTATTGTATGGCTGCTTCTTCCACAAAGTCAGGCTGGGGTCAGAAATAGAAGAACATGCTGTTTTTGCCTTACTTCCTCAGGGGTTGGAGGGTGCAGACCTCCATGGCTCTCCAAAGTGGAGGAATGGCCAGTGAGCTGAGAATCTCCTTGTTGGTACTGGATAATGCTCCTTTCTCATGCTTATCACTCTTCCTTCTACCCAGGCTGGGAGTCACAAGGGATGCGAGCTTTCGGTGGAGGAGAGATGCCCCACTTTGTCAGACAGACTGAAACACTTGCAGCAGCTCCTCAGAGCAAACAAGGAGGGGGAAGTCGCCTCTGAGCTCCACCTCTCTGCTCTGGTAGACATGGTGGATATTTGAGCAAGGCTGAGATACATCTGCAGACCAAGAGACTTGGTAAAGAAATTCAGGTCTGGGTGATTGGAGTGAGAAAAAGCAGAAGCCCTCCTGGGAGGAGAGCATGGAGCAGACATGGAGCCTGGGCCCTTGCTACATAGCCACCTCACAGAGAGGCAGCGTGTCCTGGCTGTGTCCCCTTGGCTCACTGCTGAGCCTTGGCTGCTCTGGGGCTCCCTCCTTTGCTGCTTCACAGGCATGGAGACAAGTCAACTACTTTTCTTGGAAGGCCTTAAATTGATGCTTGGTGGTTTTCTTTCTACCAGCTCTCAGAATGGGTAAACTGCTTCACCAGAGATAAGGTAACAGGGGTCACTGGGAACATGAAAGCAGTTGTTCCCCATAGACATAGTCCTCTCTACTGCTTGGTTCATGAACTCTGCTTGGTTCATGAAGACACTACCTTGCAGCAGCACTTCTTTGAAGTTGCTGTTCTGTTGCCCAGAAATGTCAGTACCATCATTCTCAAGCCAGTGCAACGCTTGGCCATATTTTGTACTTAATGTTCAGTGCAAATCCAGAAGGATTTTTGTGCTGCTGGCTCTTAAGTTTTATTATATTAAATGTTTACAGCATTAAAACCAGATGAGTTGCTTATTGTAAATGTTAATTGTCATGCTGGAAAGGGGGACACTTCACTCTTCTATATACAGCTATGGAGGAGTGATTGTCCTTTTTTGGAAGAGCAGATTACCTGCATTCTCCAGTGTTTAATGAGGTGTGGCTTTGGAAGTTGAAGACCTTGGTTTTTAGTTTAAGATTGATTTCCAGTAAATAGTATGAAGATGAACTTCATGTCTGCAGTACTCATGTACAAGTACATTAAAAAAAAAATTATTTAAACGTCAGCAGATTTTTCTCAGAAACTTCTGCCTGTTTAAATACAAATTAATTCAGCTTTGACAGCAAACAGATTGTCTTCCCTGCCAGAGACCAAATGTCTGATTGCTTCTGATTTCATTTGAAATTTTCCATAGTCCAAAACTGTCGGATAACCTTCCATAGAAATAAATTTATAGCACCATGTTTTTCTTTAATAGCATTTGTATTATTTCTCATGAACCTAGATGGTAGTTTAAGTTGAAATAGGAAATTTCAAGTGGAGAAAGGATGCGTTGAGGCTGTTCTTACTACATCTGTTGTGGTGACTTCCTCTGCCAGCAAAGCCTGTGTGATGCTCTCAGCTGTGCTTCATCCCAGTGCTGCTCCTGATGTTCTCGGTTAACCAGGAAATCAGCTGGAACAACCCAGAAGTGTTTTGGGATGTGGTTGACACCACCTGATGTAATTGTGTTCTGTAACAAATAAATTTTCAGTGGCTCTGAACACACTACTGCCTCCTTCGGAAAAAACTTCTGATCCAGGATGCTCCCAAAAGTGCTGTAGACTTCAACCCCTGGGTTCTCAGATGCAATGCAGTGATAGAGTCATTTTGCATGAAAGAGACCATTTCAGATCACCAAGTCCAGCCCTTGGGCCAGAAGTGCAACTCACTGCTAAACTTCAGCACCACCTCTCCATGGC
>JAOEGS010003241.1:0-30237 GCA_025447755.1 Corythornis vintsioides
ACTGACCACAACTCTCTGAGATCTGTCCTTCAGCCACTTCCCAATCCACCTTATTACACCATAACTAAACCCACACTGGTTATGTGTGTGTGTGTGTGTGTGTGTGTGTGTGTGTGTGTTTGTGTGGGTGTGTGTGAGAGAGAATTTACTGGATTGCCCCCCATGAGATCAGTATAATTTAATTAAAAACAAGACAACTCTTTATGCAGTGGCTAAGAGTTTGTACAGTTACACAGAAGTCCCTATAAATGAAAACAGGAAACTTTGCCCTTTGGTCATTCTATCAATAGCAAATTTTATTTTAAGATATAGAGTTGATTGTTAAGTTCTGTTAGGCTTTGTTAGGAGAAGAAACAACGGCTGAACAGCTCTGCATTATTCTATATTCTGTTGCTAAGTTAACGGTTGTGTGGATTTGAGCCTTTCCACTACCACTGCCAGGTCACTGCATGGCACAGAGTGGATGTCTCACCTAAAAAGCCTCAACAGAGAGGGAGAGAAATTGGTGTAATTTCAGCGTAGCAGTGAAAAAAGTACTTCTCTGGGCCAGTTATATCATAGCACAGGATGTCCAATTGCTATCATTTAATAGCATAATCTATAGTATATATGGATTTGCTACCAACATGGTCATTGAGTGACATTGTAGTACTAATGTATTCATAGTATGCACAAAAAATGGCACAGGATTTTCAGGTCTGAGCGCTATGCTGTAGACAGTAAGATGTTGACAGGCAGGCAGAGAATGGTCTTTCTGTGAAGAGAGGATAATCTTGCCAACAGGTCATTTCCTAGCAATGATCCTGAGCAGAAATGAACTGTTGCCTTTAACACTGTTAGGAAAGATCAGGGACATGCTCCTGATTGAATTGGGAACTGACCCAGGAGCACAAGAAATTATGTGGCATAAAGAAGGATTTGCTGTCTCAGTGGTGAAATCTTTTAACTCCTGCATGAAGCTGGGATTCAGTTCAGCTGAAGTGAACGGCTGCGGGAGCCGCCGCTGGAACGTGCGCAGAAAAAGCAACTGCACAGAAGTGGGAGCCTGTCAGCTTGACAAATGCTTCTGTATAGCTTGTGTCACCCAGAAGCAGTAATTCTCCATTGTGAGAGCATGTCTGATTGGCAAGGCCTTGAGATAATTTCCCTTCCTGGTTGAAGCTCTCTCTGTGGGCACAGGTATGAGCTGTCGCAAACTCTTCCCGGGGCTCTTCTTCTGAGGACTGAACACGTTCTTGATGATGCAGACTCTCAAATTCCATTAATGTTTCCTTAAGTATTTGAAATTTCCTGCTCATCTACACTGTAAGTGTTAAGTTTACACACGTTGCACTGTTCCGGAACACCACTTCTGAGAGAGATGATTTTCACCACCTGATCCGCAGAGTGCTAGACCAAGGGAAAGTCATGTATGACATTAGAACTATTTAAACTGGAATGCTGAAGAGCACAGTGACATTTCATGGGGAGAAATGCCATGTTGTAGCGTATCTGCTTTGGTCCAGCTGTTCTTGAGATAGCTTCTCATTAGGGAGAGAAGCGTGGTCATGAACAAGGCAGGATTTCTGACTAGTTTATTTGTATGGATATAAGTATCAGAGAGGTTGTCCATTTTCATCCTGTATAGACATGAAAAAAGAAATTGATGACTGAGGGTGAAGTGCAAGGTTGTATCCTAAAGCCATGACAGGAAGGAGCCTCTGCTTCAATGGGTGGGTGAATAAAAGCATGAACTGCCTCCAAAGAGTAGCCTGTATTCCTGCAATGCTGAAACAAGGTTATCTGCCTCCAAGCATTACCATCTCTTTGTACTGGCACTTCTACCTTGCCCAAAACTCCTCCAGCATCAACTTGCCTGGCTTAGTGCACTAAGCCCCTAGACATGAACTTGCCTGGGACAGGGAGAAGGGTCACTGGGATCCTGTTGCCATCTCCCCCTTTCCTGAGAATGACATGCTAGTGACAGAAACTAATGGTGCAAACTGAAGGCTTTGCTGTGCAAGTTGTGCCTGGGAATGGGGGAAGAGTGTCTCTCAGCAAAAGCAGGCACCCAAACACAGTGAACTCTGAAGTGCACTTAAAACAAGGGCTCAGGCCAGAGTAAGACAAGGCCAGATAGGACATGGTAAGTGGGAAAGTATCACTAATTAAAGGTTACCTGAGAAGATACCCAGTGAGCCCACAAGCTTGGGACACATGGGAATTGATAGCTTTAAGGGGCAACTTCTAGCTGCTGAACCCAATCTTCACTGGAGCTGAAAACACCTGGCAGATGTGTTCATCTTTTTCTGTGCTAGTAATTAGGCTTCTGTCTCTTAATTGCCACCTCCTTTTGTGCTGAACTACAGGATCCTCAGAAAAGAGATGGCAGACAATATTTGAACCAGAGAAGAAAGATAATGAAGATCACACATTGTTGGGGGGTTGTCTGTTTGTGATGTTTCAGTCATAAATAATTCCTTATGCATGTACCAATGTTGTAGAAAAAGATTAATAATTTCATTAGGCCTGTGAATATCCAAATGTTTTATCTCCAAAATTAATTAAAAGCAGTTAACATCAAACATATCCTGTAGCACATCTCACTTACTCTGAACAGGTAGAGCTGCTAGGTTTTTCTGGAATTGTGTTTCACCTTAGAAATAAAAGGATTTTTATAAATGTTCCATACAGAGGTGTTGTGGATCGTGGGGGAGATAAGTTGTTTAATATAGTCTTGTCTTGTCTCATTTGTGTTATGGACTAGAGCTCTATATACTTATATAGGGAGTTTTTCTAATGTCGAAAGATGAAGGTAGGCAGGGAGTCTGTTAAATCACTCCCAAATAGCTCCGTGTCTGGAGAGTTTTAATAGCAGATGATTTGGCAGCCTGAATTATATTACATTGATTCATTTCTATGGCAATAACATGGCTGTAGAAAGAAGTGAGTGTTTTGGCATGTCAGAGTCAAGCTGAGGTCTTGAATCTGTACCCAGCACTCCTAGGGAGCTGCCCTGTCTGCTGAAGCCTGCAGATTCCCCCAGCCCAGGCTGGGCAGAGGAGCATCACCCTCGACACCAAATGTGGGCATGGAAAATTTCCAGGGTATCAACAGTTTTGAAAAAAATACTTTAAAGAAATGACTGTAACTGAAAATCAATGTTACCTTCATCAATGCAGCAGTATTTTTCTCTTTGGCTGGGATGACTTCCTACCACAAGGGACTGGGGATGTTGGTAGCCAACACACACCTATCATTGTAGTGCAAATTAAATGATTTCTGATTCTTGATTAAAGGAGGAATTAGGCCAATTTTTAAAGAGAAGAAAAGGGCTGCCTTCATGTGACAGATGCACCAGGGGCAGCTGGTGTTGGCTAAAAATTAAACTAAGATATCTGTTCTTAGAAGTTATTTATGTTTTACAGAATTAGAGTCAATAAGGTGTTGGGTTTTTTTTTTTTTCTCTGATGATGGTTAATTTTATTTCTCCTTTTTTTTTTTTTTTTTTTTTCCCACTGAACCCAGTAAATGAAAACTACATGAAAGAGTGGTGAATTGGAAAATGGAACTCTAGTTGTGCTGGTTTTGTCCCTTTGGTTTTTTTTTGAATGCTAAACTTGGGAAATGAAAATTTTTGTGGGGGTGAGGTTGTATGTTTGTAGACTTCCTTTCTTTAATGTTTAAAATGAGATTGGTGAAAAGAGCTTGCTAAGAAGGGGTTTAAGATTAAATAGAATTTAAATTTTTTGTTCAGCACAGATTAAAAAAAAAGCCCCATGAAGAACTTGTGAACATTCCTGCTGAACTCTTTAGGCCTGGGTTTCATCCAGTTTTTCCCCCAGTTTGATTTAACTGCAGGTGAGGTGACTACCACAGATGGGAGAGTCTTGATGAGGGTATGTAGCCAGTGATAGTTTTTCAGTCATTTCTCTCATTACAGTGAAGTTTGAAATGGTCTTGGGCAGGGAATTGTTGGTGTCCATTCTGATGGCTGAACAGTGCAGAGTTGCTCAGCTCAGGTGTCTCTCTGCATCAAGTGCCACTTCTCTGAAATCAAGCAGGAGGGGAGACTGTTGTATTTTTCCCCTGCTTTTACAAACAGGCTGTACTCAGGAGAGGAACTAATAGGGGTTTGAAATAATCTTGTATTTCTAATTAGTGTAAATTGAATAATTTAAAGAATTAAATTAGAGCAAAACAATAACAAATGCAGCAAATTCTGTTTGTTTGTGATGGTAAAACAGAGCATTTAAGAATCTCAGGCTTGTTCCACCAGTCCCTCCACTGCCACCTCAAACTGCAGAAATGGTATTTGTTTATCTGAAACAGGTATTTAAAATGTATCCATTGTCTGTTTCAGATTTTATAAATAATAGCTAGACCCAATCCTGTACTGGAGATGTAGTGTTTGTTTGTTTAATTAGGAAGCTGAGCTGAGTCCTGTGGCAGATGTTGCCATGTGTAATGTAATAAATAAAAGCCTTTACGGGACCCAGCAGGCAGCAGAGCTTTCAGTTAGCAGATGGCAAAATATTAAACTGGCAGTGCAGTAACTTAGCTGACTGTGTCAGCTGGACCCTACCCAGCTTTAGCACAAGCATGAATCAACCTCACATAGGTGGTGTCAGCCAGCCCCCTGTGTCTGCAATGGGTGTTAATAGTATTTTTAAAATGATACATGATAAAATAAGAGTTTTTATCCAGCAGGATGAGGTTGCCATAAAAGTCAGTCTAGGCTTAACATGATCTCTGCTGTGCAAGGCTACAAAAGACCTTTCACATCTATTAAAGAGAACAGGTGTGCTGCTGAGTCCAAACTGAGTGGTGGTGCAGGGACTGGAGGTGGCAAATGTGGTACAATAACCCCCGTCGAGCCCAGCAGGCGAGAGTGTCTTCTCCTTCCGAGGAGCTGCTTCTCTGGGCACTTGGTATTGCCGGGCTGCCCACCACTAGCCTTCAGTGGGTCTGGGAGGGGCTAACGTAGAACTATCCCTACCTAGCCAGAGCTAACCTGCCTATTAGCTCCACCGACTTCATGTTCTGGAGGCTGAAAGGACTTGTGCAGTTCATTGCCACGCAGACTGGTGATGCTTTGAGCTCCAATTTCCGTACTCGTTTTGCTTTAGCTGCCTATGTGAATGCATAACCTCGGGCACATCATCTCCTGAGCTTCCCTGCACTGCACGCCAGCTTCTCCAGGGGTCCCTCCAGCCTGCAGGTTCCCCGGGTCCTATCTCCACACCCTTAGGTGATATGCCCCCCAACATACAGCCCAAGCTCAGACAGTGCCAAGTTCTGCCCCTGTCTCCTCATTAACTCCTCCCTTTCCAGGGAAGAATCCTGTTACAGCATTTTTACCACGGCCAGCTCAGGTTCCAGTTTAAGGCCACTGATGGTGTAATGTTGTAGTCCATCCTCAATGAGATTGTCAGAACAGCAGGTGTTCATGGTTGGGTGAAGCAGGACCCATTACAGAGCGACTGGGAAGGCAAAATTCTTCCTATGACCTTCAGAATCTAAAGTAGTTAATCACCCACTTTCTACAGTGGCTTGCATGTACATATGCTGAGTTTAATAAAGCTCTTGTCTGGAAAAAAAAAGAGAACATTGTTTTCAACTGTTAGCTGCTTCCTCTGTTTTTAGAGAGTGTCATAAAATGGTGACAGTGAATATGTGCCTTTGGATTGTGATGTTTCATTCCTTAGTCTCTTGATCTCTTTTCTGTTAGTAAGTGGCTCACACCAGCTTTTGAGCAAAGTAGCAGATAAATTTTAATTTGGTTTGAAAAAGCAAACAAGGTGTTAACATACCTGTATCTTGAAAATGAAGTCCAGGTGAAGTGCAGCTTGTAAAATAGCAAATTGTTTAAGCAAAGTAATGCTTTGCTATTTTGATTATATTCATTTAAGTAGAAAAGGTGCATTAAAACTTCCATTCTTCTGAGTCATAAAACCTGGCTGAAAAAAAAAAAATTAAAAGACATTGATTTTTGAGAAAAACAAAAATCTGTTTTATTGTGTGTGTTTGTTTGGTTTTACTTTCCTAACATTTCTGGAATGCTGGGGTGGATTGGAATGAGGTGGGATGCCCAGTATCCTCCAAGGGAACTTCTCTCCTGTCAATCTCTGCTCTGGCCATGTTGAATCAAAACCCCATAGGAACAACACAAGTAATCCACTCCCTTAGAAAATGCTTTTTGAGTCTGTGAGGATCCAGGAAGATTTTGTGTCACTTAAGGTACCTAGAAGGTGTAGTAAAACTAGTAAACAAGTTTTTTTCTCCCATGCATAATAAAGGGCCAAAACTCTGGGCACAGTTAACAAGCTGGGATAGGAGGGGAAGGTGGTTTTGCATTGGTTTGGCTTCCCTGCATTATGAGGTTAACCAGATTGTTCCCATTCCTGCAGTCCAAAGGCTGTTCTAGCAGCTGATAGTCTAAAAATAATGTCTGATTGCTAAAAAAGACTTTTTGCCTATATCACTCATTGTGCTGGTGGTCTTGAAAAATCAGTAGCTCTTTCTTGGCAGAAGAAAACAATGAGGCTTTGCTGTGGGTGATGATGGCTAACACTCAAGTATAAAGCAAATGGCAGTGCACAAAGAGCTCACTGCCTTATTTTTGCATTTTTATTTGGAGAAGTGGTGTTACAGTAGTTGCCAAAATTGCTGAGCATTGATATTTAGTGCTAAGTTAGGAAGAATCTTGAATCTGGATGGTTTACTTGGTCACTGAATCCTGATGACTACTTAGCAGACTAGTTCAGAAATGTCTGCTGGACTTAAGATCTGTAGACTTCAAGAAGCAAACAAGTTGGCAGGACATGTTCATCACCAAGATCACCCACAAATTATTATATTTTGGGATGTGAGAAGCCAATCATGCTGAGAAATATCAAGCAGGTATAAAATTCTTGAAAGGGTAGATATAGATATTAGGAGCACCAAATCCAATCAAAGGCATCTAGAATGAGAATAATTTTCAGAAATAATGCAATTAAATGTAGCCATTTCAAATGTCAGCATACTTCAGAATCAATTTTATTGTTGCACTTGCACTGCAGGTCTAGAAAGCAATCAGCTTTTTATTGTTACCTTAAGATCTACCCACATGTCTCCAAATATAATTTATTCAGATGAGAAGGCATCACATTATTACAACACCCAACAGCAGGTTTTAAAAGCATGTGCATCCACTGTTGAGTCTGAGGGCCAGGAAGAAATCTGGACCACCTGTACTGCACTCTTCATCCTCATAGTTTTTCAGGTAGCCCTTTGGGAATCAGTACTTGCTTATTGAGACTAAAATAGTCCTAAAGTGCTCTAAGTTCTGTGAGGATTAATGCAAAATTATGCTCACAGTCAAGGACCTATAAGATGGCTTTGTCCAGGTGCTGTGCCACCGTTGAAAGATGAAAGTTTAAGTCTAGCATAAACCTACTCCTACCAAATACTAACAGTCCTCAACTGCAGACAAAATAGTTGAAGTTTGGAAAGTATGACCCAGAATGTGTCCATTTTCCTAACACCTAAAAGCATGTTATGGAGTTATTAAGATTGTTTGTAACCTGAATGTTTGCTAAGGAAATCTTCCATATAGCAACGGTTTCCATTTAGGTTCACACAGTTCACATTACACTGAGATCAGCACAGTGCCCCCCGTGATGGTTAATGCTGATTCTTTACCTCCTAAAACCTGGGGAAATTACCTTTTGTGTAAGAATTTTGTAAAGCAACAGATGATGTGTCAAGACAGTAGTTTAAACCATGAATCTGCGCTCGCTTAAAGATGAACTTTTGGGGAAGAAAAATGGATAAAATGCTAGTGGCAGACAAGCAGAATCTCCGGATAAGTGCATCAATTTTTGTTACTGACAGATCTTGTGCTGGTAATAAAACTGAAGTGCTGAGGTCAGCGTCAGAGTGAAACTACACTTCTTTTCACAAACATATTTATGCGAAGTTAATAGTACCTATTAAGAGTGTTGACATAGCTAACTGCCAAATAGAAAAATGAGTTTTTCTACATCACAAGATGAGCAAAGTTGAAGGAATAATAAATCATGAAATTAGTTAAGACATCATTTATCTTTTGTGATTTTCCTACATTGCAGTTTAGAGCCCTTCAGGACTTAAATCCATTTACTGCATTTTATTGTTATGAAAACCTGTCAAAACTGGTAGCAGGCTGTGGGAAGTTAGATGAGCAGAGGCAACAATTGTTAATTAAACAGGCATTTGCATGCTTTCATTCAAGACGTGGCCAGTTTGCTGTAACCTCCTGATTTACCCTTCCTCTGTGCCCTGTGAGGTAAAGGAGAAGATTCCAAACTGAGTAACTTTTATTTAAAAATGTGTGGCTGTGGTTGTCACTGGGGCTAGAGAATGGATGGCAGTAACTGTGATAGAAAAGCAAGCTGAGGCTGTGCCCTCTTTAGCTATTCAGATCTATGTGCAGGTTCTGTGCAGTTAATCTAGATTTTCAATTTTTAATTTTGGGCTCTGTCAGCATAAAGAACTGGAGCTATCTCATTTTTTTATTGGGTGTCTTTTTGTCCTTTATAGATACAAGTGTTTTGTAGTCAGAAGATTGCTTCACTTGGCATGTACCATTTCTTTGGCATTGCTTCAAGATACATGCTGCCATTGCACCGTAATTAGAGGGGCAAGAGAAAGAGATGAATGTGTTGATCTGAAACTAGAGAGGAAAAATAGCAGAATTCTGGCATTTTGTACTTTGCACTCTGCTATTCCCTTCAGAAAATAGCTAATCATATGTGATGAAATTAAATCCTCAGCATGGGGTTATTTACAATTTATGTAATGTTTTGAAAACTGAAAGAAAAGTAATTGCCTGATACCAGGATTTAGATATTAAACCCCAGCTTCAGTTTTGCTTTTGGACCAGAGAGGAAGTCTGTCTTTAAATCCTAGAATGAACGTGCCCACAAAATTAATGCTGTGTCTCCCACCGGGGAAATCACTGAGCTGTGCACTTCCTTGGGAGAAGTTGGTGACAACTATTTTGTGAAAGCCACACAGAGCTCTGAGAATGTGCACGATGCAGAAAGGGAGAGGCAGAAAATGGATTTAAACTGAGGTTCCTTTTCTCCTGAAAACGTTAAAGCATTCCTTTGCATGATACCTTAAGCTATGCAAGGAAAAAAAAAGAGTGATTTCTTCCCCCAGAGCAGATCAATGTGGGATTAGTTTTCCAACAGTATCTTGATTGCATCTCGTGGTACTGCAAGGGAAAGGGATGGTGCATAGAGCATGCAGAAGACTTTGGACATGTTTCTTTCCTTAAAAAGATGAATAAATGTATATTTAAATGGCTTTAAAGAAGTCTTCATATGAAGTTTACATTGGCAACCTCAGTAGTTTTTTTTAAGTATTAAGCAGTCTCTCCATCTAAAGCCCACAGGGAGAGGTTGGGCAGGAGATGGAGGGATTTGGTGGTGTGTGAATGTGCTCAGCACCAGGAATTTGGAGCAGATTCCATGACTGGGCACAATGCCATTCTGAGACACCAGCTAGTGAGAATGAAGAGGGAAGAAGCTGCTGGAAGGAAGGATGTACCTAAAGGGTTCATATTGCATTAATACTTCTGTAAAGGTCTTGCTAGAATTTTGTAAGAAATGCTAGAGGACTGGGAATCCTGATCGGAAGATGGGCAGCAATGGACTGTTTTTGGAAGGGAGGATTCAAAGTCTAATTTGTTGGCAAAATGGCCATTAAAGAGAGACCATACTTTTGTCTTTTATTTTTTAAAGTGGTATTTAGAACAGAGACTGAGGATTTTCATCATTATTTATTCTTTTCCTGCTAAACATGTCAATTTTATTTAGTTTTCCACAAGAATATTAGCATCAAGCAGCATATCAGCTGTATAATGCTACTGACTTTCTATCTGTACTAGGAGCTGAACTGCTCCCAGATCACTTCTAGTGCAGTGTTGAGTTGAGTTTCTGGAATGACAAAGCTGTTTTCTTTCTTTGAAAAGCAGGTCAGGTAGCCAATGGCACCAAGCACAGAATTACTGATGTGGTCAGTGTGCTCCCAGGGTCACCTGGAGATTCATCTACACATACAAAGACACAAAGCATGTGCATATGCAGGAGGAAAAAAGGAAAGATGTGGTTTTTGCTTTTTAAAGGTCTTGATATTTCCTTTGGGTCCTGAAAAAGGAGGTATTTAATATGAAATTGCACAGGGCTTTCTCACTTGTGTGACAGGCAAGGAAGGGCAGCTGTAAGTCAGTATGGACTTTGTTCTAGGATGTTGTAATTCTGTGCTATTCTTTCACACCTCCATTCCATATAAAGCTGCTTTTCACATGCAGTAGATTCATGAGTTCACAGAGTATGTTCTTAATGCAAAATAAGCTGGTCTTCCCTTTGGAGACTAAAAGCCTCAGCAGGGGTAGCTCTGGGTTTGCTGTGACTGTGGTTGGCTGAGCTGTACATCTGCTCATTACCAGAGATATGTTTTTTGAGCACTTGCAGGCAGTGACATCTCCAGGAAGAAGCCCTGCTGCTATTGCTTCTATAGAAATGAGTATCTACCTGATGTAGCTTGTGTGAGGGGCAGAGGTGGTTGGAAGGCTTTCAAGAGTAGAGGGTATGTTCATGTGAGAAAATGCCAATTGGTTGAAGTCACAACAGCTTTCCTGTTTGAAACTTCATCACAGAGGTTTATAAGGTCCAGTGTAAAGCTAAGTTTGGGTGGGAAAAGTAATTAAATGAAATCACCAGTCTGGGAGTGGGCAATCAGGATGCATAGGTCTTCCTGACACAAGTTAGAAAGAGGAGAGATTTTCTGGGCCAGAATTGGAATCTGTTGAAGTGTGGGGAGATAAGAGAGAGAAGGGGGAGAAACTCTTCCTTTCCAGACAACCCTCTTAGCAGTGCTTTAGAAAAATAATCAACGTCAGTGCTGTGTTCTTTCTGGGCCAGGCACATTCTGTTGTTCCAGCCCCCCACTTGGAAACTGCACAATGTCATTTAGACAACAGGATTGTAAATTATGGTCTCGATTGTGTGGAAAACTTGTCTGCCCTCTGAACAGGCAGGTTTTCTCAAAGTTTTGATTTTTGACTGTTCCAAAAAAAAAAAAAAAAAAAGGCATCTTTTCTCTGGGCAATGCCTGGCTGGCTCTGAGAACATGGGATCCGAGCAGCCCTCCAGGAAAGTAGGCTGGCTGGAGACAGCAATGGCAGAAGTGAGCAGATACATAATGAAGGCAAATCACTTGATTTAAACAGTGCCCTACCACAGAAGGAAGCAGAGACTGGAAATGTGAAGCCAGAGCAGTGGAAGCTCCAGAGAGAGGCTGCAGTGGATGGTTTCCAGTGGCAAACCCTGAGCCGTAGGTTGCAGTGCAGCTGTGTGCGTGGAGTGGCCACAGAAGAGCTGAAGTGCTAAAGGAAAGCAATGGGGCCAAGAGAGGCAGCTGCATCATCCTCAAAAAAAGCCAATGCCTTCTTTGAGCTTTTGTGCAGATGTATTTTTGAGATCCCAGTATAGATGGAAGCTGCATCCCCTCCCTGGTTCTTTTGCAAAAGGCTGAATAACTGCTGAAGAGATGTAGGCCAGGTGGAGGAGCCAGCTAGGACATGCTTTGTGTCCCTGGGCAGATGGAGCTGGTGAGAAAGTGGGGGAGATTTGCTGCTTCAGCAATTCAGTGGCCTGTGCTCTTGTGCCAGAAAAGAGAAACATGGACTGCAGAGAAGACATTTGCTGCAGTAGCACTTGTTTGGAAGAGTGGGTTGTTCCCACAAGAGTTTGGGGAAATGGATTAACTGTTTTGGTGAAGCCTGGGATGCAGCTGTTAGCCTCATGCCTTTTCTATTCTCTTGTATACTGCCAAATATATTGGTCAGCATCTAATGGCAGCAAGTAGTAACTTTAGTGGCTTAGGAAGGAAATGTAGAAGCATAATCATGAAAATAGGTATTGTTTTTATGTCATTACAAATGTTTGTATGTGCCCTTTGGGGTGGTGTGATTTGATCGTCCTGTCACAGATGTACCCTTTTCACCTTGGCAATACTGCTGCTGTTGTGTTCCCCATGCTCTCCATGCAGCCAGCTCTGCTAGAGCTTAGTCCTTCTTCCACATATGTATTGTCTCTGTAAGGATGAGGCTTGATCCTTACAGAGACATCTACTGTCCTGCTTTTGACTCCCCTTTTCTCTCCTGCTCCACTCTGCCTTTTCTTACCTCCTGTTTGTCCACGTCCTTCTGCTGTCTGGGACACCGTGGGGAGCCATCAGCTTACTGGGCTATTGCATCAGGTGTGCACAACTCTCTGGAGTTCCAAGGCTTTACCGACTGCTGCTCTGACTGAGATGAATGTTGCGTATCTGTGCAATGCACAGCAAGTCACAGAACACATCCATATTCTCTGTGCATTGGGCAGAATTTCTCACTTCATGCATCATTCTCAGCTTGCTGCAGCAATTTCACAAAGTCAATCCCTATCCATTAACACATAGAAAAAGCAGCAGAGAAAGATACACAGGTAGCACAGGACTTTTTTTTTTTCATAATTTCGAGATGGTTTTCTAAACATGGTAGATGTAGGGTTTTTTTTTCTCCCCACTGTAATATCATGAACTGCATCTGATACTCCACAGCCAAAGCCTCCTTTATGTGAAATAACAAAAAAACCCCAATGTAGCTGTTTGCCACATTCTGTGAAGGAACTGGCTTGCCTGTCCATCGTGCTATGTTCATCACAGGCTTGACTTCCTAACTTACATACTTAATTTTTCTGTATGTGATCACTTCAGCTCTGACCCTCTCATAATTTTTCTGATCATGCTTTTTTTGTATCGTCTACCCCGAGTTTCTAGCATAGGCTTTTCCTGTTGCCCAATCTCCAACAAATCTGAAAACTGAAATGGTGGGTTTTTTTAACTGTAAGAAGATATCTTGGAGGCTTTTGTACCTGATTAGTCTCTTGATTTGGAGAGAAGATGCATGGAAGATAAGGGGCTGACAGATGACACCAGGGTTCTCTCCAGCTGGATGTGTTGGTGGGAACATGGTCTGAAATCCTGTTCTCCTCTGGCATGGCCAACACCCAGCCATCCTATTATCTTTAGTTTTCACATATCTTTGTGTCTGGGAGCAGCTCATTTGCCTCCATTAGTCCAAATCTTCAAAATAATTAAGAACTGAGTTCTGCTTGGGAATCTTGTGCTGCCCATAAAAGCCATGGGAATATGTGTGCTTCACAACAGAGGATGGGGAAGCTGGTACTGAGGTGTTGTTTCTGTGTACCTGCACACCAGCTTCCTTCATTAGGCAACTAGGATTTGCACATACCTGGGGACCCACAGGACTGATAGTTCTTAGTGTTTTGAAAGTGCTCTTGTCAGTCCCTAAACTGCAGTGAGAGTGCACTCTGCTGCCAGGGAAGCACGAAACTCCATCACACCCTTTTGGGAATATTTGCTTTCCCATAGCAGTAAAATCCAGAGGTTCTGTATATTTAAAAGCGAAGTCCTGTTTTCCCTTCTTTCAGTTTTTATCTTGGGCTACAGAAGGCACCTCATGCAGTGGACAGACTGAAGACACAACTGGGTATAACCCAGCCTGGAATAGGCTCATTTCCAGGCAGACACTCCTCAGACAGTGTGCTGAAGTTGCTAGAGCATTGGCTTGGGTTAAGGAACACGTCTGTGTGTGTTGCACTGTGAAATTGTTCACGCAGCGTCGAGCTCCTATGGCTTCATGTTTTAGCTCAGTAGCTGCCAAGTGTGTTGTGACATGCAGCAGTCTGTGGTGTTGCTGGGAAGCTGTGCTCACTGTTAGTCTCACCCTTGCCCCTGGGGCACTACATCACTTGTGAACTTTGTTTATAAGATATTTGTGAGGCGCCCTCAAAATAATTCATCCACATTAACCGCTGAATGCCTCCTAGGTGTTCTGGTTTGTTCTTACTGCCCATGCTCACCCCTGTCCAGGGTGGTCTCCAGAGCAGCTCAAGCGTGCAAGCTCTTAGCATTGCCAACATCTCTTCTTTCCAGAAACCTTTGACTGGAGTCACGATTGCCTAGAGAAGTGATGTTGCAGAGGGGCCCCCATCATGTTTCTGAGGGATTTAATATTGTTGATTGGCTTAGTTGAGTGAAAGCAATTTTGAAAATAATAACTGGGAGTTGGAGCAGGTAAGAGGAATTGCTGGAGCAGGGAGAAGCTGTTGGATGCCTCTGGCTCTTGCAGGCTCTAGTGAATTGGAGCAGAATTCACATAGGAATCACAGGCTGGCATTGAAGCATCATGCTTCAGCCTTCTTGGGCTTTGGGAAAAGAAAGGCTCTTATCACACTAGAGCAGACAGAGCATGGCATGCTGGAAGCAGGCACATCGCCCTGCTAATGTCACAGCTGACAGCCAACAACCATGTTCCGCAGAGGCGGGTGGTACAGTGCCAGGGACTCCTTGGAGAAAGCCCAGGGAGACAGTCTGTCTTACAGATTTGCTCTCAAGGCTCCCTAGCTGAAAAGTAGTCTGTGCACCCTACTTAGGCCTGTTATGTATTCCATTCTCTCCAAGCAGCTGGGCTGGCTGGCACCAGGGAAGGAGGGCTGCTGGTCCCACAGCCACCATGAAAATTGTTCCCAAGAAAGAGCAGGTTGGCAGCAGTTCCCTGGAATTTGTGATTTTGGCAAGTTGTTAACGGAAGGGAATGGGAAAGAGGTGCAAGTGAATTATTCTGTCTTCATAAGTTCATTCCCTCTGGGGAATCCAGGCATAAGCATCCTCCTCCTAAACTTGCCTTGATGATTCGGTAAATCTGCAGCATGTGGGCAAGGTCCTGAATATCACCCACAAGTATCTGCTTATCATGGAGATTTATTCATACTGGGCCTTTATGGAGCATCTCTGCCTAGAGATGGATTTCCCTAATGTGTAGAGTTTTGTGGCACAGACACGGGACTGCTGCTGTCTAGACAGATAGAAAATAATATGAAGAAAGATAAATAAAAAGCATTCTAGAAAGTGGAAGAATAGCACCAAGCTAGACAAATACAGTTTCTCTAGCCAAAATGAACCTATTATCTGATCGTTGTAATGAGGTTCACAGCCAGAGAAAAGTAATTTCATCACTGCCAGTTCCAACAATAAAAGGCCATGAATGAAGTTTCCCTTGCTCACAATCCTTAAAAGCACTTGTTATTTTCCCAACAGTGTTTGAGGCTAAGCTCTGTTTGCAGGCGTCTTGCTATAATGAAAAATGTACTTTAGGTTTTAAAAATGTGTGACTCAGTCTCATGGCTTGTGGGTTTGCGATGTGGCAGAGACAGACAAGCCCTCAGGAAGCTGAGATGCAAATGCTGGGAGCTGCCAACGCTGCATCTTGCCCCTTCCACCTGTCCCTAGCAGATGTTTGTGAACCAATATTGATTTTCAGACTTGCATTTTTTCAGCATTCAAGTGCTGCATGGACTAGAAGAAGCGGTGAGGACAAGTCACCATCTCCAGAGGCAGAGCAATGCCACTCGAGAGGGGGACTGGAGGGGGCTGGCTGCTGGAAACCACCATCGCTGGGCGTGTGGCTGCTCAGCTGCATTTGATCATGGAGAAGACAGAGGCGTTTCCAAGAGGAAAGCAGCTGCATTCTCCATGTAGGTCCCGGTGCTAGGAGAGCTACAGCCACCACGATAGGTAGAGCAAGGACCCTGGCAGCCCCAGCACAGCCGTGTGGGCATGAGAGGAGCGGGCGGGGCCTGCGCGGCGCGGGGAGTCCCGGCAGGGCCGGCTCTGCAGCAGCGCTTGGCGGGCGGGAGAGAGAGCGCTGAACGCCCTGCTCGCTTCTTCGTAAACAACCTCAGCTTTTATCGAATAGTTTATCTTATGTAAAGGAATGAGGTTAGTTTGCAAAGCTAATCTGCCTTGTCCAAACCCTTATTTTTATCTTTGAAGCCCAAGTAAGTCTCCAATTTATAGTATTTAGTAGATAGGATTTGGGATTCTTATCGATTTAGCAGTCTTAGTTTTGCACTTTCTGGTCACGTTTCTAAGACAAAAAAATCAGCTCAAGAAATGGACATTTTTGACAGTGTATTTGCTTTTCTTTTTCTACAATGCCGGAAACATTTCTGCTTGGGAAATGTGTATTACAATTATCAGAAGGCTATACCAGTATTCTAAAATTTTACTCAGAGTAGATGACTGTAAAAGTCCTGAGGGAATATTCTTATTTATCTAGCTTTAATATTGTCAGTTAAAAATCTTCTGTAAGATCCAAGAGATGCCAAACTTATTAAGGGGTGTCTAAAAACCAGTAGCAAAAGAGGAATTGAATCAGAGTTGGGTTTCACTTTGAGACATGCCAGCATTTTTACTTGTAATTATTTCTGATGTTTGTGCCTTGAGATTCTGAATCTGATGGGCAAGTATCTCCACTTTCCAAGCACTTGGTGCAGTGTAGAGGGCTCATACCTTTAGCAGAGCAAGGTCAAGGTCACAACTTCACGACTTAAGTGTCCCCATCTTTGTGTGCATTTTAGTACAGCAAAATGCAGTATTGCGGTACATAAAGATAGGGATGAAGCTACTCTGGATAGCCCCTTTTGCACGATCCTGTTAGTAAAGTGAACCATTTCCCCTTGGTGAGCTGCTTTTCTCAAGAATGGTTGCAAAGAAGCCAGTATCACTGCTTGGGTGTGTGAAGAGTTAAGCAGCTGCACACAGCAGACATGGGTAAAATACCAAGTCAAATGCTGCACCCTGGGAGCTGAGGCCTGGAGAAAAATTGCATGTTACATTTGGAGACTGTTTTCTGTACTTCTCCTGGGACCTGGGTTGACCCCCAAAGCACCAGATTATTCACCCATATTGTGCTAATGTTATGTAATGAATTTGTCTCTAGCCCCAGCAGCTATAGGACACCAGCAGGTTTTATACCTGAAACAGCTTTAAGTAACACTCAGGGGAGGATTGTGTTGCTTCACTTCTGTTGTGGTTTTGTTCATATTCTGCCTTCCCTCCTCAAATGTCTCAGGTGTTACTCTAGGCAATTACAGACCAAGTGCAAAGGACAGCAATTGCTTCAAGAGTGGGATGCCACCTGTAGTGTTTTGTGACACTGTCTTTAGAAATCTGTTGGTGTCCCGTTGCCTTTTTTGGGCAAGTTAGCACCTGGGTTTGTGAGGTTGGGGAGCTGTGGGTGGGGGTACCCCAGGGGTGCCTTGTTCAGGAGAAGGAGATGATTCTCCCCGTGTGTGACACACACGGGTGGGACCCTCTCCTTGTGCCTGAGTGTGGTGTAAAATGCCTGTCAGCATTAAGATTAATGCTCTTAGACTGTACATTTACAGAAAAATGCCTGTGGCTACACTTGAGCTTACCACATGCTGGCACGTGGCTGAGGACCCTATCAGTATGCTGCTGCACTCTCCTGCCTGTTGGATCACCTGGCTCGATTCTTCTCTCATACTGACTTTACCTCAGTGAATTTATCTGGCTTCTGTGAAATTATTCACTCCAGCCTACCCTAGTGTAAGCAGGGAGAATTAGGCTGTCAGTCTGGAGAGTACATGCAGTTCATCCATCCTGCTGGGTGAACCTGCTGGGGAAAATGCCCATGAATATTCTTAGAAGACAGCCTCAGGCATAGATTTGGGTTAAAACAGAGGTGAAATCAGATCTAGTTTGTAACCTCCTCAGATCCCGACATTAAGGTATTATGATGCAGTCCATAAAATGCAGTTCAAGCTGATGTTCAGTACTGTGGTATTGATTGCATCCCTGCAGCACTTGGTACACCATCTGGGGGAAGACCCTGTAGTGCCAGTGGCTGCACAGTCATGTCCAGCATCCTGCAGTGCCAAACCAACAGTGACTTCACTGCTGCCTTGTACCTGATTGAGTTTGTTTCTGTTTGCTAGGATATGTCCAATCTCTTGGTCCACTCGAGGACAGGGGACCAGCAACCTCTGGTTTTGAACTCTGTTTGCCTGACTGTGTCCTTCAGATTTATCCTGTGACTTGTGTGGATGGTTTCTGTCACCATGAGGAAATCTGCCCAAATGCACAGATGTTAGTTGCAAAGGATCTGTGAAATCTGTGTCCTCAAGTCTACTTCCATTTTGTAATTAAATAATATGGAACTTTATTCTGACTGCCAAGCTTGAGTTGATGGGTGTGTGCTGGGGTTTACCTGTGTCATTAGGGGTCCATCCTAAGGACTAAGACGGTAGGAACATTTTGTGATGCCAGATGTGGCTTTGTTTTTTAAACTGGCTATTGGTGACACAGTGATTTTGTCTTGTTTTGCCTTCCTCAAGCTTGGAGATTGACAGGTAGAAGTTGTGCAGGGATTTCTGTAAGGACTCTTAATTAAATCCTCTACATTCAAATGCGGCACTCAGGAAATAAATATCTGGCAAGTAGGTCCTGTTAGTTTGTCTGTTTCTGAATACAATGATATTTATCTGGGAAATGGTTGAATAAAAAACCACCCTATCTTCAATGGTTGTTAAAAACAAGCTGATTTGTGGCAGACGGTGTTTTATTTTATTCTTTCTGAGTCTCTTTAGTTTTCAAACACAACAAATTTCCCAATGTAGCTCTACCAGTCACAGTTCTGACTTGTAACTCCTTTGCTGTCTTTGTCCACAGTCCCTTCAGGATGGGATGGCTGAACTATGTCTGGTTTTATTGGATTAGATGGGGTCTGATGTGAAGAAAGAAGCTGCCTTTAATGAGTACCCTCATTAAAACAAGAGAGACAATGCATTGTTTTTTACTTTGATACTTAGAGACAGGTCAGAGCTCCTTTGGAAATTCAGGTCAGTCCTGTTGGATTTCTAAGTTCTTAGTGGACCTGAGAACTCCTCCTTCCTCACACCTTCCCCTTCTTCAGTCTATCAGGGAAGGTCAGTGCTCTTCTGAATTTCAGCTGTGCTAAACTGTTCTCCAGAATTCACATTTTCAAATGAACCAATGATCAGGCTACAACACAGAAAGATGAGAGTTATTTTCATGGTTAACTAAGAATAATTTTTTTGCCTTTTGTGAAGTTCACTATCCTTGAATGTGAACCTAAACCTCCAGAAGTAATTGCTCTCAATTGTGCTATTGAGCATTGACCATTGCTGAGCCAATAGAGTTAAAGCACGTACCTTAAAACAAAGTGCCAAGCACTATTTTCTTTTAGTGGCCTGGTAGTTTTAGTTTAATGTTGGAGCCCAAGGTAGAAAAAGAAGTAAAATTTCTATTAAGCAAAATGGGAGGTTTGGAAGCAGTGGACATACTGAAGACATGAAGAAGGGTTTATTGTAAAATCAGTGTTGTTGTAAACCAGAGTTTACCTCCTTTTTCCCTAAGAGTCCTAGTGGCTTTCATTTAAAAAAATAGAGTACCACCTGTCCCTACCAACTTCCACTTTTATCATTATGCTTGTGCAGTCTTGGAACTGATTGCAGCTCATAAAATTGTACATGATGTAAAGTACTTTTAGGTTAAAAATATAAGTTTGCAGAACTAGTTTCTGAATTATATTCACAGGATATGATTTCACATTCCCTTGTAATCAAATTTTATCCACAATAGGAAATATTATCAATGAAAGATCTTAAAAATATAAAATGGACTGGTGACTTGTTTGTTATTTTTTTTTAATTTTTTTGTGTGTGTGGTTTTGTTTTGGTTTTTTTTCAGTGGTGTTTGTTAGATTCTTGGTATGTATTTGTGGGGAACAGATTAGCTGCCTAACTAAGAATTATATTTGACATAAAAATAATACATAAATCTTCCTGGCAGATTCTAGGATAAATGTGGCACTCACTACCCATTCCTACAGCAGATCCTGCTGGGCATTGAAAACATGATCTCTCTTTGTGGACCAAAGGACTCCAGTGGCCATTGGTGAGAGGCTGTGTCCTCCTTCCTTTTTCTGTCAGGAGGAGACTGACATCACTGAGGAAGGAAAGACAATGCCACTGGACAGTTGTAGCAGTGACTTGCAGAGGATATAAGGCTCTCTACAAAGGAAAAGTCTGAGAATAAAAAGTCTGCCGTGGCATTTTAAAGCACAGTTGTGTCATTGGTCTCAATGCAAAAATGTAATGTCATAATGTGATTTTTTTAGTGATTTCTCAACTAGAAGGGGAACTGGAAGCAGTGCTCAGCACAGTATCTCCCACAGATAATTCAGCCTCTTAAAGTGAGTATGTAAATTTGTTCTGGGCTGTGTAAGCACAGCATAATGTACAGGCTTCTGGACTCTGAGTTACCTTGCAGAGAGCTCTCTGGGTCTACATGGCACGACGGGGCAGGCTGCTCTTGCCTGCTAGGAATGCTCATTTGAAAGACATGAGTTACGTTATACACGTGTTGCCTGTTACTGACACAAGCTGGGCAGTGTCAGAAGTCTGCTGCCCAATGAGAAGCACCATGTCAGCACTAGCAGCAAATAAGGGAAACCATGGTATATGGAACAAGCTCAGGAATGCTGTGACAGGACTGTCACTGTCCTCTGCGTGTCTGGGCTCTTTATCAGCTCTGCCCCTGTGTCACCTCTCCAACACAGACCCCCACAAAATCACCCCACAACAAAGAAACAAAAGCAAAAGAGGAACAGCAGTGATTTGAGCTGGTTGCTGTGTAGGTAAGATGGACTGTGGTTACCATCCCAGGCAGGAATGAAATACCCCTCCAGCCTGACCAAAACTCTGAACATCTTTTTCATTCTTCATCTCTCTCAAGCAGTGTGGTGGACAAATCTTGCAAATATCCTATGTTTCTATAATAAGTTAAACTGGAAGGTGTAGATATAAATTTAGTTGCTTCAAAGAAAGCAGGGGCATGGGATTTAGATGTAGATTTTCATAGATATGTTTTCCCCTTAGCTTTCATGTTCTATATAGTGAAGGATGCTTATACTCTGTGTGTGCAGGAGTGCTTATGGAGAGTGCTAACCATGCTGATACTATTTGCATGGTAATCAAAGTGCTTTCTCAGAGTCATTAGCATTACAGCACAGGGACTCGTGGACATGTGTGCAATATTTGAAGGAAATGAGCATTTCCAGACAGTAAAATCTGAAATGGTCATATATGGTTGTAATAGCTAGAGCATTTATTTGTGATAGAAAGTGACTGTGTCAGCTCTGGCTTAGTGTGGAAAAGCTGTCACCACTTGAAACATCTCTGCTTGGAGAGAGAAGTGTTATTTTGAAGGAGTGAAGTTAAACATGCACAAATCTCCCAGGATGTTTATTCCAGAGGCTGTGACAGATGGCAGGTGAAGGTAAAATAATACTATACCTTTGAACTGCCTTTACTTGAAAACAGAGTAATGTGTTGTGGTTACAGTACTTTCCATGGAAAAGAGATCTACCTCTCTGATTTTGGATACTAAGAGATACGTAATGGAAAACAAACTGATCCATCTGCTATATTGTTCTCTGGGAAGAGCCACCCATTGGGAAGACCCAGCTCTGAGCCTGGAGGGCTCAGCAATGCTAAAGACACAGTAAAATTGCCACATATGGGAAACACTTCAGGCTTTCTGGACTGGCACAGAAAAATGGCTGGTGAGTGCTCTTTGGGCATAAGTGGTGCATGCCTCTGAGGTACTAAGAGCAGGGGTTTGTTGTACAGAGTGGGACAAGCAGATGAATTGTGTGGCAGTTGTCAAAGGTAGAGAAGCCTTTTGAATGTAATGGATGATGGGAAAGGAAGAGGTGGAGCAGGAGAAGCCAAAAGGAATAATTTGAATATTTCTTCCACACTTACTCTGTTCTCAACTGATCACATTCTACCTAAATAGTAAAATGATGTTGAATGCTTCATTTCCTAGGGGTCAGTGGAGACAGGCACACAAAAGGTTGTGTATCAGTCATTGTTGCATAGCTTGGAACTCTCTCCTGCTGTTGGCAGTTGTCCTGGTTTGACCCCAGACAGCAACTAAGCCCCGTGGTAGCTGCTCACCCAGTCTCCTCACAGCAGGACAAGGGAGAGAATCAGAGGAGTAAAAGCAAGAAAACTCATAGGTTGAGATGAAGACATTTTAATAGATAAAATAAAAGCTGCACATACAAGCAAAGCAAAAGAAGGAATCCATTCACTGCTCCCCATGGACAGCAGGTGTTCAGCCATCTTCAGGAAAGCCAAGCTCTGTCACGTGGAACAGTTGCTTGGGAAGAAAACCACCATCACTGAAAGTCCCCCACTTCCTTCTTCCTCCAGTTCTGTATGCTGAGCATGACATCAGATGGTCTGGAACCCACCTTGGATCCGTTGGGCTCAGCTGTCCCACCCAACTTCTTGTGCACCCCTACTCACTGGTGGGGTGGGGGTGAGAAGCAGACAAAGCCTTGACTCTGTGTAAGTGCTCCTTAGCAATTATGAAGGCATCCCTGAATGATCACTATTATTTCCATCACAAATCCAAAATGTGGACTCATATGAGCTACTAAGAAAAAAAAATATTCACTCAATCAATCTGATTTTTGCTACCTCTATCTGTTTAAAGCTGGTCTTAATAAGCTGTCAAAGCTGTGTGCAGTGGTGGGTAATGTTAACACAGGGAAAATGTGAAGGAAAATGTGGGTGAGCAACCTGGTGGATAAAGCGTTGAGGTGGTTTCTTTTCATCAGCTTTGGCTTTTTATATGAGCAAAGCAAATATGTAGCTGTGCAGATAATCAGCAAGTATAGAAATAAGGTGATTTTCTACTTTTGAATGTGTGTGTTCTATTGATAAAGTGTTGGCTGCTTTTTGGGTTGGAGTATTGTGGAAAGTGGAGTTAGGTGAAGTCCACAGCATGAGGCATTAATTAGAGGAGATGGTAGTGTGAACATGCTGTAATCCACTCAGGTGAGGCTTTGGTACACTTTTATTTATATGTTATTAAAATAAGCTCATTGGTAACTTTGTGGTACCCTGAGTATGGAAAGCTGATGAGTGTGACAAGGTATTTGCATTAAAGCCAGACTCAGGGGACATGGAACATATTCTGTGATAGGCAATTAGTTCTCTTCCTAGTCTTGCTGGTCCAGCTTGACTAACAGATTTCCTCACACCCTGCTCTGCTGTTGCCTGGCTTTGGCATAGCTTTATTTATTTCTTTATTTTCATTTCCCATCACCACATGGCTACAATGTGAAGGAGAGACTGGTTCTTCAAGGATAGAGGGGATTAGTTTTAAATGCAGGATGCCAAGGGAACTCACAAAGAAGTGTTTTAAATTTTGCTTTTTCTTACGTAATCTTGCAGCATTTGCATCTTCAAATTATTGTTTGGTAACTTTATTTGCTGACTGAAGTAAATCATTTTCTTCCACAGAGGTTTAAATCCAAACTTTGTTTTCTGGAAGGGATAGCAGTTCCAGTCTGAAGACAAAGTCCAGGGTTTAGTTTTCATTTCCACAACTTGTGAAAATGTTGAAAGAGAGTTACCCACTTCTGTGCTCCAGGGCCAGTATGGGACTAAGGAATGGCTAGTAGTGTCTGCAGCCTCTTAGCCCTGGAGAAACCTCTTTTCTCAGTAGCTTTGAGACCCAGATCTGAAATGAAAGGAAGTTTGCAGGTGAGCAGTAGGTCAGTGGAGAAGACTAAATGGAAAGAAGAGTTGTGACAAGTCAAAGCTGAGACTGTAGGTGTTAAATGCTGAGGACAGTGATGTGAGTTCCCATTCTGACAGTATTAACAAGTTTTGCCATAATTCATTCACACCTTGGAAACAGTTAAAGCAATACAAGAGCAAACTTGGTATAATTACTAGTTAATAGCCAGAGCCAGTGCCTCTAAAGTGTAAATTGTTTCTGTATTGATCAGAGCTTACATGGTCAGCATTCTATAGAGACTGAACTTCAAGTGCTTGATTCAGCTGTATGCAACCAATAATTTTGGGTTTTATCCTCTCAGATGAATCATAGAATAATAGAATGTCAGGGGCTGGAAGGGACCTTGAAAGATCATCTAGTCCAACTCCCCTGCCAGAGCAGGATCACCTGGACTAGAATGAAAGTACCATTGTGTATTCTATTTTTTCTGTAATAATAAAATCAATTAAACTATTTTCCCCCCAAACACAGTTGACCTTTGTAATCAACATATTTGTTATGCTGACATGTGGGAAGAAAATTATGACAGAATATTATGCTTATTAGGAGAAATGAAAGATATGATAGCAAGTTAACACTGTAGCTATGGACCAGGTCTCTTCTTCACTGATTTCCAGTGGGGGGAAGGTCTACAGTCAGGATTCTGTACCACCAGCCTTGCTTACTGTTTTGCCTCTAAACCTATTCTAGTGTAGCTTGATATTTAGTACCCCAGTTGTTAGCTCTTGGTGAACTTCAAGCATAGCACAGAGATGTGGCAGCCTCAAGAATTGGAGTAATCTTTGCAGGATCAACCCTCCATCTCCAGAACGGAGGAATCACACAATTAGAGAGAATCAGACAAAGTCTATTAGAGCTGTCTGACCAATGAGACTGAAAATGGGAGATGGCATGAGGACTTCGAGAAGCTATTTGCCCAGCATCCTCCCCAGATTCCTCATGTGTCAGTGGAATGGCACAATACATCCTGGTGAGTGTGTGATATGGAGTGATACTGGATGATCAGTGCTGCTAAGTACTTTGCCAATAGAAATGATCAGCCACAGAGGTTCTATATCAAATGTTTTCTTCTAGAATAAAAGGCAGATCCTACTTCTAAGATGTCTGGAATTAAGTCTCAACAAAAAGTAAAATATAGAGGCAAATTAAAAAAACCCCAATCTTATGAAGGAACAGATTGCTCCTGGTGACAGTGGTACCCACAGAGGGCCCTGGCAAAGGTGGTGCAGTTAGTTCTCGACGTGGTTTAATCCTTAGCAAGCTTTAGTCTTGGTGTCTGCCCAACCCAGACACAAAGTTTAAATCTGAATCAGATTTAAATGGGTTTCCAGCTGACCAAAACTTCAAGATGGTCAGCTCTCCTGTGAGGAAACATATTGCCTTGTTTGTCAGGAGGGACTAGAGAGTTGTTAAAACTCACAGAACAATTAAGAATCATGTCCTGTCCCACCATAATTAATTTGATTTTAGTTAGAATTTTTCTCAGCTGACTAATAAAGACTCTAATGAAGCTCTCTACATATAACCTTCTGGGTTTTTATAGCCTTCCCCTGTCTCCCAGGCAAAACCTATTGTGATTTAATTTTCTCTCTTCCTCTAATTTGTTTTGCAACCATTCCTGCCTGACAAGCTTGCCCTTGCCTGGCCATCTCTTCAAGCTCCTGCTTGGTTGCTCCTATGAACATGCATTGCATGTTTTATAGGTAATACAGGTATCTTAACTGGGAGGAGACTGGACAGTTTATTGGTTTCAGTGGGCACTTAGACATCAAGATTCCCTTTGGGGCACATCTCCTCAGTTTGGTATTTACCTGCCTGGATGAGGAGTAAGAACTTGAAATTATTTTATACAGAGATGCTCATGGGAAATAAAATAATAATTAAAAAAATCATGGTTCACTGTAGAGTGTCTGAAATGGAGAGACTTCTACTTGATTCCATTCAGAACAAGTCATAGAATCATAGAATGTATTGGGTTGGAAGGGACCTCCAAAGTTCATCTAGTCCAACATCTCTGCAACCAGCAGGGACGTTTCTAACTAGGACAGGCTGCTCTGAGCCTCCCCAAGCCTGACCTGGAATGTCTCCAGGGATGAGGCCTCCACCACCTTTCTGGGCAGCCTATTCCAGTGATCTATCATCCTCAGAGAACTTTTTCCTCATGTCTAACCTCAATCTCCCCTTTTCTAGCTTAAAGCCATTACCCCTTGTCCTGTCTCCCTTGTGAACAGACCCTCCCCTGATTTCTCACAGGCCTCTTTCAGGTACAGGGAGATGCTCTAAGATCCCCCTGAGTCAAGTCAAAGTACTTGTACAGGTGCACAGGGTTGTTTTCCCTGTTCAGATTCCTCTGGAATGAGGCAGGACAGGTATTGTGCATTTTGCATCATTTTTTAATAATCTTTATCTAAAAAGTCTTTTTCTGTCACCTGCCAGACTGAACCTCACTAGAAGAGAATGAGGTGCTGGTGTTTGCAACTGAATGGTTCTCAGTCATCAGCTGTACCCAGCTTCTGTCTGAAGTCTGAGGTGTTCACTGATGTGGCTTCCAAATCTCTTGAGTCCTTCTTCTCTGTTTTCAAGAAAGGTAATTTGCTCAGCTCCAGTCCCACCTGTACTATATGTGCTGTCTGAAGGTGCTGGCTAGGACTTGTAGCCTTCAGGTTCTTGGAGTTCTCAGAAAGGCTGCTCTCCTAGGGACACAATAGGGAGTTTTACGTCAGTGTCTTTTAGCAGGAACAGTCAGAATGTTCCAGTGTGTTTCTATCTGGGGATTTATTCTTTTTGTGCAAATCTCATCTCAAATTCTTCTGACTTGAAAAAAAAAAAAAGAAAAAAAGACAGTGTTAGATTCCAAATGCTTGCAAAGTAACCAAGCAGATTCCTGGAGAAGTAGTGTATTATTTAATAGGAAATGGAAAGAATTGTATTTGGCAGTGAACTGCTCATTAACTGTCTGCCTGCCAGGCTGCATGTTGAAAACCAATCAACTGGTAGCTAATTGATTAGCTTAGTACAAGTGGTTGTGGTCCACCCTGCTTTCCTCAACTAGAGGACAAGTCCTTCCACACTTCTCTGAAGGGCTTAATCAAGGTGAAGACTGAGCAATAAATAAACCATGCAAAAAACAAATGGAACATTTCCATTTACTGATAACAAATGGTTATTTAATCCTTATTAGCTCCTGAACAGATGTTTCTGATTTGCTATTCACATGTGGCATTTCAAGATTAGTTCTTTGCATTTAAAATCCCATGTCTCAAGTATTTATGAAAATTTACTTTTTCCATCTGCCTTAGAGGGTAGGTTTTTTACAGAAACATTTGCTTTGTCCATAAATGGCTGCATTTAATTCTCAGTTATTTAACAGAAACATGTATCTCTTGTGCACTGTGCTGAAAATGTAGTACTTATGCAATAAATGATACTATCAGTCTTTCAGTATGACCAGTACCTGAAATGTAAAACATGGGATTCATAATGTTTTGATCAGCCTACCTCATCAGATTGTGCCTGAATGACACAAATTACTTTTGAAATCTAGAAGTGCTGATTCATTATTTTCAAGTCTTTTCTTAAACCTCATGAAGAAGGAAGTAAAAGTGGAGAAGGGCTGGTAGATACAAAAGTGCTGCCAAACATACTTTAGACCTGATCCACTCCAATCTTTGTGTGAATCAAATGTACTCAGTAGCCAGTTATATCTGTCCAGCACTTTACAAGTTCTGAAGACAGTGATTTCAGCATGTGTTTGAATTCAGCTAATTTAGAGAATCAGGCATCCTCCAGTGAATCTAATAGACTAATTCTGAACATGTGTATGTCCATTTGACAATGACATATAGTCCAATAACTTTGTTATTGCTCTAAATTTTGCAGAAAAAACGCTCACATTTTAATGTCAGTATTAAAAAACTCCCAAACAACTAAGTTTGCATAAGGAATTAAGAAAAATATTTACTTTAGAAAACCAACTTTGAAAAATCAAATGGAATATTCAACACTAAGGTAAAATAAGATCCATATGTAAGATTGTAGGAAAATGTATTACTGTAAAGTGCAATAGTAATGGTGGTTATTCAGTGTTACACTCCATCTTGGAATGATGTACTACATTGTCAGCAAAGAAAATTTTTGGTTTTCATCTGGCAAGAGCTCTAAAAAGCAATGAAAGAGTAGGTTTTGGTTCATTTACCTCTAGAAGCCGGCTCCAATTCAAAAGTTATTTGAGCTAATGATGTATGACCAAAAGAGTATGATATAGATTTAGCCAGCACGGGGTTTTGTACCTGATGTATAGCATAAAGATAATGTTCAGTCCCACCAGTCCTGCTGCCTCCATGCTGTTACGCTATCTTGTTTTTTGAAGCTGCTCAAGAAAGAGCTTCAGCGTAGAAGAGTTACCACAGCAAAGAGCTGTCTGGACAATGAGCACTTTGGCAAATACTCTCGCAATTGTTTTCCTCTGTTTTCTCTTTGAAATGATGCTTTGGAGAAACATTTCCATTCAGCTCTTAACGATGAGCATGCTGCTGGGTTAAACTGTCTCCAAGCACTTTCTACCAGCTGATAGACTCTGTTAATGCCGGAACAACTGTAGGAGCCACAGCTCACAGCCCATCTGGGAACGCTTGATCCCGTGTAACTAACAGTCTGGGTGCACTTGCATACGTTGCTTCCCTCTGTTCTTTAAAGTAAGATCCAGGGATTCCTGAGCTCTAGCCTCTCTAGGCAGTGTTGTGTTCCAAGGGGTGGGAACTCTGATAAGAAGAGATTGTGTATTGCAGGTCTAATTAGGCAGCTTATTCTATATGAAGCTGCCCATTAATTTGAGGAATTGTGTTGGACCCAGAATGTACAGGCTTGTATTACAGAGTATGGAAGTGATATGTCTCTAGTAGAGTGCTAGGGGAAGATGTGATTGATTTTTTTTATTATTATTAATATTATTTTTTTCCCCTTAGTGTTTTGTTTGAGTTGGTTGGGTTTTTCTTCACATTTTGTCCAGGGAAAGGAAGCAAGCCTGCTGTTGCAGAATATTTCCTTGCTGCATTGCACGCATTTTTCAGGGCAGTGGTAGAGGTGTGATGCAGCTTCTGAGTCCCCTGTGTGGAGGGAGATGTCGTTGAAAGATGGATGGAAGAAATTCAAGAAACACGTTGTGACTTGTTTTCTGTCCTCACGAATCTCCTCAGCCTGCTTTGCTGCAGACGTTGTTGTTCATGGGAACTTTCTGCAATATGGTTCTGTTCACTGGGATTTCCAGATGAAGTCCTTGCAGGGATTGATTACGATCTCCTAAGACATATTTCATTTGCAGACAAATTTCAAAAAACATTCTCTATTTCTGGGGATGATATTTTGCAAAATGTACTCGTTCACAGCTTTCCTTTTCCTCCCACCGCCTGTAGTTTCTAGCAACCTAGAATTAAGGTGGGAGAGATGAGTAACACAGAATTGAAAATATCATTATGGATCTTGCATATGCAACAACAGCTTTGGAAATGCTAGCTGATAAGTTTCCTCTGTATTTGCATGTAAAAGGACTCGGCTTTGCCTTCCCTCTTCCCAGGATGGAATTAAATACATTTCTCTCTCCATAAGAATCAGATTCTACCTCTGTGAAAGTGAGGAGAACAACTCCAGTTTTGTGTGATGTATGGCCATTTAAGCAGCTCTAATTCTTTTAAAGGTTCGTTTATCTAACTGGGTAATGGTGATAATACCATTTACAGCAGTCATTCCACATTAGTAGGAGGATCAGCAGAGTCCTGCAGCTGACCTGGGGACTTAGTATAGGCTCTGCTCTCACCTTGTCACTGACTTGTTGTATGACCTTCAGCAAGGCTGTGGTCTTTCTGTGGCTGTCAGTAATCTCCCCATTACTAAAGGTAATGATACTGAAATATCTTTGTAATATGATAGGAGATCCTTGGATGTAATAGACTTGCTGTGCATACATTGCCATGTATGCTAAATTCTTCTTTTACTGCAGCATGGCTCCCAGGAGAATTTCAGTGAACAGGGTGACATTTGCTGTAGCACACAATGCTGGACTAATTCTTCTCTTGTAAGGCTTTATGGGCACTTTAACTTCACTGTCCTGTGAATCATTCATTGTGTTAATCTCTGTATGAGAGCCATTCCAGAAGACAATAGAACACCTTTTCCTAAAACTTCCTTCTGCTCATAGTGCATACTTTCAAATCTGAACTGGAAGGAAACAGTGGAATTTAAGGGGCTGATCTGGGGTTTTCAAGTCATACATGGTTTAGGTGCCGAGTGCCTGAAAGACCATTTATTTTCTTCAAGTGATGACATAACATTTGTCTCGGGATGGTTTAAGTTCTAGCACACCTGGCTGGAAAGAAATGAAGCTGTTGACAAGGCCTTATTTAAAATTATTCTGTCAGTGCAGGGTGGCTTTCAAAATCCAGTGGTTGAAACCAAAGCCCATTTTTAATCATAAAAGGAGACTGGAGAAGGAAATGTCATTTTCTGTGTGGCTTTTTTTTATGGCATCGTTCAGAATGAGATTCAGTTTGGGTTGAGTTCTGCTCATGACTATTAGCAGTGTTTTTAATCTGTTGCAGCGTCATTGCAGTTGCAGTGCTCTAACGAGGGAAAAAATGTCACGTTCACACAGCAAAGTTTTATCTTTGTTTCAACCAATGC
>JAOEGS010003241.1:30337-61176 GCA_025447755.1 Corythornis vintsioides
TTGCAGTTGCAGTGCTCTAACGAGGGAAAAAATGTCACGTTCACACAGCAAAGTTTTATCTTTGTTTCAACCAATGCAACCAGCTAAGACAGATAAACTTTCAGGCTATATGATTAATTGTAAAGTGATAATATTTGTAGTAAATGTTAATGCAAATAATAAAACTACATTTTCCTTGAAGAAAAGCTTTAAATGTAAAACACTTGCTAAACTAAAAATACATCATACTTGAATTATTGAAAAAAGCCTTAACATTAGTAATCTGTTACTGGTTGTCATAAGATAGTTACTATACCAATAATTGAGGTTAGAGGCTTAATTACAATCACTTCCACATGGACTTCAGCCATGTGAGTACAGAGCAGGAGGAGGATGCACAAATCCTGATGCACTAAACTGGGCTGAGCACAAATCCTACTGGCAAATATTCCATAACAATCAGCTAACAGGTTACTTCAGAAAATGTTGAACAGGACGCACAGGTTTTCTCAAATTTGTTCTTTTCATCATGAGGAAGAAAAAAAAGGAATAGAAAGAAAGGTGTATTGTTTACTTATATGGGTTGTTTTTGGCTGGTTGCATGCTGATTTCCCTGTTGTTTTGGGATATTCAGAACAGGAACTCCACTTTTCCTGTCCATCAACTCTTAGGGACTGTTTCCATAAGTAAAGATTTTTTCCCTTTGTACATCATTAATACCTTAAAAAAAATCTTGTCAGCAATGTAGAGAGGTTTATGGGGAGAGGTAGGTGTGCAAACCTCTCAATAGCAAAGAAAGCTGGCCCTGTGCTGACCATGGCCCCAGCACTGCTCACGGGTGAATCATGTGGCAATTCCAGAGACAGAGGTGAGCTCTCTTGAGATTTGCTATAACATCCTGCAAGGTTTTCATTTTGCTTAGTGGAACAAAATGATGTTATTGTGAAAAACTGGTGTCTGGAATTCCTGCCTGCCATTGCAACTATGAAGCTGTTCCCATATTGATTTCAGGAGAAACTTAGTCATGCAGAGCTGTTAATAAAGTAGTAAAACACTGCTTAAGAATTACTCTGGTCGCTAAGGAAGATTCCTTGAGTCCCTCCTGAGTTGTTGTTATGGTGAGATCCCTTTGGACCTGCTTCTCCATAAGGAAGTAGTTGATTTGATGCAGGCAGCCCCAAGATGAAGTAGAAGGGTTGAAGAACTTCTCAAACAACAAATGCAGAAGCTACTTTTAGTGTAATATGCACAAATATGATCTGAGCAGCCCGAGGGGAATGTAGGACTCCTAAACACCAAGCTATAATAAACAGGAAAGCAAACAGTGTGAAAGTCTTTCTTGGTGCATAGGTGACAAGAGTTACATGAATTTTCCACTGTCATTTGGGCTTTGCAGGGAGAAGAGATCAGGCTTAGCAAGAGCCAAACTGCTGGGAGCTACCTGCCTCGTCTATTCAGTCTTAGGATGTGAATATGTGTCTGCATAGCATATACCTAAGGGCAATTCCTAATTTGGTTTCCATGGACAGAGCAGAAAAGAAAACCAAAGATTATTTTTCCTGCTTTATAACCAATATTATATCCTCCTCACTGGTTGTATCCCTTCAGTTGTCTGCATCTTTTTCAACTGTGCCAGCACTCCCAGAGGATGTGTCCTCTGCTTCCCTGCTGGAATAGCAAAGCATACATGTTGATTGGAATTTGCTTTTTTTTATCCATAAGGTCTAATCATTATGGTGTGATGGGAAACTTTGCCCAAATTCACTTTGGCTTATTAATAGCAGTTGTGTTCTTCCAGGGTGAACTTACCAAGTCAGTGAAGAATTTGAGAGAAATACCTGACTGTATTAATTGTTTTTTATTGCTCTTACCGTATTTCAGACTCCTTTTGTGCAGTTCATGCCTTGTTTTGATACAGGCAATGGAAAGATGTTGTGATTTTTCACATTGTTATTACTGTGCTGATTTAAACCTTCCTGGTATTAGTTGAATTTCACTCAGTGTTAGGAAAGAAACATAGGTAGAAAGGTGATGAATTTGTTACTTGGTGCATTTATTATAGGAGGGAAATTCCTTATTACTTTTTTTTCTTTTTTTTTTTTTTTTCTTAAATCTGTTCCTTCTGTAGGAATAAGTTTGGAAAATAAATCAGTATTGAACTTTGATGGTCTATAAATATATCTGCATTCTAAGAGCTAAGCTCCAAATTAGTGCTATATGAGGGACAAAAGGGTTTCCAAAGACATCCAGTATTCTCAGCACTATTGAAAATCTGGCCCAGTGCATTTGCAAGTTAAACTTATTAAATACTCTGTCACTTTTGTCAGCATTTCAGTATTCAGTGATGAATTAGCCAAGTTGAAACATTAACTTCTCCCTTTGGATGCAAATTTGCTGTTGCTATTTTTCCTTGCTTATTTTTGAGGCTCTTATTACTATAAAAAAGACTGAAGTGATGTTGATGGGGAAAAAACAGTTGCTTTCATCACTTCTTCTCTGAGATGAATTCTGCTCTCTAAGGCTAATGAGAATGAAACTCCTCAAATGTTAACTCTCCAGTTTGATGCATCCTTCCAGTGGGACAAACTCTCAACCTGACAATTGCTGGGGAAACCATCCAAAAAATATGCTTTTGGGTCTCATTTCTCCCATCCCTCATCTTCCATTCTCCATTAACAATTAAAGCTGATGAAGCAATACCAATTTGCTTTAAAAGTGTGCCACTGACTTGCAAAAAACTTAGAACATTCTTGTTACAAAAGGCTTGCTTTTAAAAAAAGAGCTTTTGATGCTCAGAGCCAATGCCTTGAGTGCCAGAGGCAGTATCCTTTTTGCCATGAATAAAGCAGAGGGTTATTTTCTTGTCTTCTCTTGGCCTTTTCCTAATTGAGATCACCAGACTAGAGGGAGAGTCTCTCGGTGCAACGTGGCCACAGTGCTGCGACTGCTTGCACTGGTGTGCTAAGGCAGGAAAGAACACATCCTACTCACCCTGCTCCTGGCCTTACTTTTGATCCTTTTACCCCGGAATATCAGGAGAGTGGAATTTCACCATTTATTATCTTGATCACAATACCAGAGCCAGGAACAGGCACTTCAAGTGACAAGAAGATGCGTCTGGCCCGCAGATGAGCAGCAGTTGGCAGCCACGCGACTGGCTCCTCCCTCGGGGGGAGGCTCACAGCACACTGGTGCCAAGCCCTCATTTAATAAGTCTCTTCGACTGAAATTAATCTTATGATAATGAATTCCACTGATAACAAAAAGGCTTCGTACACCTCAAGATGTGCACTGTTAAAAAGAACACGCCCTGCAAATGAAGTTAGCACTGCCTGGGTAATTCCCCGGTGCTAGATGGCAGCATTAAGGACACTGTAAAGAATTTCCATTAGTTTTTTTTACTGGTTTTGCTTTGCAATCAATATGAATGAGAGAGGAATAACTTGCATTTGCCTTTCTTAGAATGTAAAAAGTCAAAAGTATAATTTCTTATTGATTAGTCTAACATAGCCAGACACAAAAGAAAACAATGCTTCAAATGCTAAAACAGGGAGGAAAGGAAGTTAAAGAGCACGGTCGATTTATTGAACTTCCAAAAGTGTTTGTGGTCTGTTTTGAAACAAAAATCACTATGAGTTCCCAGTGATTTGATTGATGAAACTTTTCCTTAAAATCCATGGCCAATGTTACAAAGACAACAAAATTCAGAGGAGAGTGTACCTGCAAAAGCTTGTCTCCTATAAAGATATGAGGTCACAGTCCTAACTCTGTTAGATTGCCTCAATAAGAAGAGTTAAAGGCTACCTGAATTTCTTTGTGTAGAAGTTTCTTCCACAAACTCTTTTAAAATCTTCTTCTATTAAGATGTAGCACCTAGGTCAATGACTTATTTTATTTGCTCTCTGTTGTATGTCCCAAGTTTCAAAAACAATTGAAATTCTAGTAACTGTCTGTCTTGTCATTCTGTCCCTTCTGATTTCAGCTTTGAAGCATCATTTTCAGTTTTGGGATTCTTTTCGACACCAGTGCAGAACTGACCAGGTCTTTACAACATGTATACTTGGAGGTATAAAGATACAAATATGGGGAACTCTCCCGTCTCATTTGCATCAGACGTTGAGATCCTTCCATTCTGTTAGCATGTCATTTTCTGTTAGAAGTTTAATCACTATACAGTGCTGTATGAAAAAGGCAGAATTATTGCATCTTGACTCCCTACAGTTCTTTGGTACTACAGTTTTCACTCTCTTTGCCCTTTGGGGCAAAGCAGTACAGGACAAGCTTCTTGTGCTTTTATCTCAGGTATTTGTTATCTACCTGCACAATCTTTACTCATATTTATTTTTTTTTTTGCCAGTGAAAACAGTAGACTTATTTGGCTGAGAAAGTTTTATCTGGTTTTCATTTAGAGGAGCACTCTCTGCTTATGTGGTGGGAAAAATGCAAAGAGAGCCTGAGTTTCTTCGCAATAAATCTGAAATTCTGTCTTACCTTATGTTCCCAAACTTTATGATTATAGGAATTACTAAAACTTTATGGTTATAGGAATTACTAAGGCAGCCTAGGCTTGCTCAAGATATTGTCACTGTGGCTTTAAGGACAGCAGAATGGGTTATAATCTAAAATTCTTCTTTGGAAATACACTTCATGTGGCAGCAAAGTGCTTTGATAAGATAGTGCAAATAGCAGAGTCAACACATTTGGACAGTGCAACTAAGAAAACTTATCCAAAATGTCTCTCCTGCTGTACCATATTGCTTATGGCAATAGCAATGACTTGGAAAACTGTTGAGAAATAAACTAAGGATTATGGAATGCTCTTAATTTCACTGTTCTTGGATATATTAAATGATACACTGTGTGTTAAGGTTGTGATCTAGTGCTTTCTTGTTACAGCACAGTTTATAATTGGTTGTTGGGTTTTTTTGTTAAGGTAAAATATAAAAGCTAGAAAATGTTATTTTGAATTTAAAGATGTCTGTCAGCATAAGTCTGCAGAAATTGCTGAGAAGAAATGGTAAAAATGCTTCTGAAAGCCAGCACTGCCCACCCTCCTCCTCCTGCAGCCCTGCAGAAGACTCAGAGTTCAAATCTTATCACTGTGATACAGCTTACGCTTAGAGCTGCTCCATTTCAGATGCTCCTGGGAGCAATTGCAAATGAGATGTAATACTCTGCATATTTTTTTCCTTTTTATAGAACAATTTACTAAGTTTATTGTCTTTTCAGCATGTTGGCTCTGCTTTATGTCCAGATTAAGGCAGTGTTGTTTGACCTGCCCTGTATTTTTGCCTTCCCAGCTGTGACTGAGGAAAGTAGCCCTAAAGCACAAGTCCCACAGATGATGATCAGAGAAACCTTGTGTTTGAGCTTTCAAATCCTCTCATAATTGGAACTTGTCCCTAATACTGAATGACACCAACAACATCAGAAAGTGTGAAGAAATCTTTCCCATTTTGAAATATTGTCATCTGCTCTTGCTGTAATATCAAGCTTAATTTATCAAATGGCTTCATTAATTCAACAGAATCATTCAGAAAGACATTTGATCACATGCATTGAGTCCTGATGGCATCTTAACTACTTGTGAAATCATCTGAAAATCTATTCCTGTCACAAAAGCAGTAACAAGATTGTAAATTTGAAATGAAATAGAAAGGCAGATAATTGGATCAATGATTTGTTAATGATGATATTGAACAGCTCCTTCAGTGTTGCTCCATGATAAAATGTTAAAAAAAAGTGGGCATTGTATCCAAAACGGACAAGTTCCAAAACAGGGCTTGTGTGCAGGGATAATGATACTGCTTGTAGGGCTCTCAGCAGCCATGCCAGGGAGCAGAGCTCTCGGCTCAGCTGGCTGTGATGAAATCCATTCGTGTTTCTCTCTGCACAGCTTTGGCATTTGTTAGATGAGAGGGAGCAATTGTTTCCAAAGGCTGCTTTTCAATATGTTCTGCAGGAATTAGGAGACACAAATCCAAAGCGTGTATTTGTTCAGCCCTCGGGTCATCCCTCTGGGCCCAGTACTGAGGACACATGACCCAGGGGCTGCTTTGTACACTGCTTTTGATATTAAAAATGAAAATGTCAGCATCAAACTGGCACCCAGCAAATTCAATTTCTCCACCACCAGTTGTGCTTCTGCCTGTCCACACGCTTGGCTGGTGCAAGGAACTGCTCCCCACACCACCGTCCTGTGTGGCTGGCAGCCTCTGCAGGCTCAGATGTCACTCTTTTGAGGCCTGACAGTAAATTAATTTCAAAGTCCTCATTCAGTGACTAATTTACAAATGTCTGGAAAAAAGAAATCTGATTTTAAGATAATTTGTTGGGGTGGGTACAGTGACTCAGGTGTGCAAATGTGGGTGTGGATGCAGATGTGGGTGAGTGGCAAATAGCTGACCTGGTATTTAACCCCATCTGTGTTCTGCAGTGTGTGTTGTCACCCACAGAGTGATATTTAGCCACAAGCACAGTAGGCTGTGACCATCACCTCTTTCCTTCTGGCAACCCTCTCTCCTCTCCTAGCTGCTGCTGCAGAGTGCAGGGGAGCAGCTAATGGCAGGGGTGTCCCTCCTGCTGTGCCCCAAGGGTGGGAGCAGTTCCCTGTCATAACAACCCTGCTAAATCCCTCATCTGGAGACGGGAAAAGCATCCCCAGCATTTTGCTCGTGCTTCTCCAAATTCTTGAGTTGGCTTTAGTAAATTAGATCTGTGGAACTCATTCCTCTATCTCAGAAAAGAGATGACAATCGCCTATTATGGAGGATCCCTTTCAATTTCAGATGGCCTTAAACTCCTCATGCCTCTGGGCATGGGCTAAGTAATGCCACTGTTTTGCAGCCCTGTTTTCAATATATATTTTGTAAGCTATTACTGCCTAAATTTTCAAAACCAGATTTGGTTTGTGGTTTGAGTCTCAGATATGGTCCCGGGCTTTGCTTTCACCAAGCAGTTGTCTGAACAAAACATACTGCTCATAAATATTTGATGAAATCAAACAGCTAGGGTGAAATTCTGTTTTTAAGTGACTGAAATGCCTCAGTTGTTTGCTTTCTTTGATTATATATCAGTCTCCATCTTAAAAGGAGAATGGAGCTGTAATTACATACAGTGCTGCCAAGTAAGGAAAACAAAGGTTTTGTTATTGAAACTGGACGTTACACTAAATTTAGGTCAGATTCCCTTTGCTGCTTGCATTTATTGTTTTCCCTGAAACAGTATTTTCAGAAAATACAGCTTGCTTGCCATGGATGCAAACTTGTTGTGGGTTTGGGTTTGTTTTTTGGGTTTTTTTTTGGTTTGGTTTGGTTTTTTTCCTAGTGTTATTGTCATAAAGATTTGCTGATTAAGTAATAATATCAGAATCCATTAACTTTTTATCTTATTTTTTATGTAGAATTGAATATATATTGGACATTATCACACATCCATATCATTGATGTCAGAATCCAGTAATTACCAATTACTATTGGTTGGCTGACAGTTACACTGGAGTTTCTGTAGCTACTCTAATGCTGTGTCATCAGCAAGGGGACTTTTGCTGGATTAACAGCTGCTACCCTGCTACATGTAGGTGATCCCATCTCTACTTCCATTTTTTTCTGACCCAGGTCTGTAAGATGGCATCATTGCCTTGATAGGGCCAAAAAGCTGGGTATGTTACAAGAAATACATTTCTCACCTGAAGCATCAGAGACCAGATAAATTCCAGTTAAAATAATTATTTTCACCATTTTTCCTGTTGTGAAGGAAATAGAAAGATATGCTTTTCAGTGCTGGAACTGAGGGAAGTCCACAGAATGGGCAATACATTTAGTTGTTGGATTTACAGTTCCCTTGAACTTAGGATCATTTTTTTTTTTTGGTGATGGTTTAGTCTGGTTTACAATGAAAATAGGAATTGGTGGGTTGGATTGTTTGTCTGTGGTCATCTCTAATAACTTTTTGGTTCATTTTAGTTTCCAGTCAAATAAATGGCAAAGGAGTGCTACTACTGGTAGAGGACTTCAGCAGCAGCAGCAGTAGGTAATTACTGCTTGAGCCTTTTTAACCAGAATATTGTCTTTGCATTCCTTGCCTGTACAGAGGAGTCTGCAAAGAGCGAGGAAAGCCCTCAGAAGTGTTTGCAGGAACCAACTGATTCGTGCAAAACTGCAATCATTTTTATATCTGTCTTGCCATATAGTTCTGAAATCCTATTTGAAGATTTCTAGTTGGAGCTAATTAAAGATGATTCATGTGGGCAGCAGCTGTGGGAAGAAGTTAGCTTTCACCTTTATCCTGTTCTTCCCCTTGCCAGTGTGCCTGTTGCCCCCACTGAGAAGCAGTCAGTGGTGGATCCCACTTGGTGCCCACTTACTGAATGGTTCATTAGGTTTTTTTTGCCAGCACTCAACAGCTGGCATGGAAACATGGACAGATTGACTACAAGAAGGCAGCTGTCTCAGTGTCTGGGATGTTTGTGCAGCAAGCTGCAGCTTTGCAGGAGGGGAAAGATCCTAAATCCCAGTGGAAAGTGGATGGATGCTGTAGAAGCCTTGACACACCAGCTAGAGTAGTTACAGCTGGAAAACAAACGCTCATTACAAATGTCAGGCAGAAGTTGCACAGTGAGGAATCATATGAAATTAAGGCTTTGATTTTATCAAGCTGCTTTTATTACCCATATGCCAAAGGAGAAGTTTTTCTTTAACTCGTGAATTTATAAATTAGTCTACCAATTTCTTTTTAAAACGATAGCTTTTAGAAAAGAATAGGATATTAACAAGGAAAAATTACTGTGCCATGAACCATTTAGAGTTTCATTAAGAACTCTGTAAAAGCAGCCAGCTGATGATAAAGTTTGGACACCAAATTACAGAGGGTGTGATTTGGAAAAGTAGTTGTATTAATATCAAGAGAAATTGCCTAAATGCTGAACCTTTCCAGTGTGTAGCATTCATAGGTATGAATGTGCACTGATGAGTTTCCCAGTGTGCTGGCTGAGGTGTAAGTGAGAATGACCTGTTGAAGACACTCAGTTTAGAGGTTAACTCTAAAGCTATTACTGAGCATTCCCAGTGTCAGAGCCAATGAAGCAGCTGACATGGATGTGAGGGTGCGGTGTGGTCAGCATGTAATGCCTGTGATGTATTTTCTAGTGCTTTTGAAGAGAAGGAGCTCATGGTGGTTAAAGCTGGAAGAAGTATTCCTGTGGCCCAAAAGAAGGGGCCACTTCACAAAAAGGCTCTTTGATGCAGTTATTGAGAGATTAATACACGTTTTCTCCTCTGTTTCAGCAAAGAAACTGTTAATTCAGAGGATGGGAGGATGAGACCCCAAAGTCTCAGCTGTGATGCAGCCCATGGGTTTCAGAGGCTGTGTGATGTAGGGGTCTTTTTAAATGCAGAACCCCAGATATGGGTAGCAGTGTTGTGAAGCTGTCTTTCATGGTCAGCATCTGGAAAACAGAGACTTGAAGCTGGGGTGTTTTCTTGTCAAGGGGAGCACTGAAAGCAGCATTGCTGAATGCTTCTGCTAAAGGAACAGGGACATAAGACTGAATGTAGTATCAGCTCCAGAGGAGGAGCTGAACATCAGCCAGCCTGTTTGGACAAGTGAATGACAAGAACATAAAAGTGAATGCAATAAAAAGTCCACTGGCATGTAGTTGCAGGAATGCTTGTACTTGATAACACAGGGTGGTGCTGACAGGACGGTGAATTGGACCAGACAGCTGACTAGATGAATAATAGGAAAGAAGAGAGTAGTCGGGGTCTTCGCAGCATGTGGGAATCGTTGATGTGATTCCCAGCATGAGGCATAAGCAGATAAAAGTATTTTCCATTGTCTTCGTAGTACAGTGTTCGTGTGAGGCTCAGATTTGTCAAGTGCCTTCAACATGGAAAACTCTAGAGCAGCTCTTACTATTAACAAGCACCTTACATCATTAATCCTTAGCATGAAATGTAGCAGCAATTAGCTGCTAATAAATTAATAAATAATGAGAGCAATAGGTAATAGTCCATGGGTCAATGTACGTTGAAAATCGGAAGGGTTTCTTCCTCTGAGCTGCAGAGACTCACCTCAGGGTCTGGCTGCTCAGTTGTGTTCAGCATGGCTGGGGCTGGGCAATAAGGGGTGACAGCAGTTTTGGCTTGCAGCTGGCAGTTGGCTGGTGTTTCAGGTAATGATAAAGGAACTTGCATCCATGCTCCTGCTTTGAAGTTGTGCTGTATCTCACTCTTCTGCTCTGGAGTTCTGCTGTATCCCATGCTCCTGCTCTGGAGTTCTGCTTGTGGGGTAATGAAGAAAACGTGTCTTATGTTGAGTCATGACACTCATCCTGATTCTGGCCTCACTTGCCTTTACTCCTGTTTCATAGCATGAGCTTTGTGGATTCTTGATTTACACTGCTGTAAGTAGAACTAGGGATGCATCAGCAAGAACAGCTGTTCAGAAACCTGCTGGGTTTTCCCAGCATCACAAGAATTTAGCCTTCATCTGACAATGCATTAAAGCATACATTCAAAACATCCACTAATGACTTTCTGGATCAGGGCCTTTAAGCAGGGTTCATGGCTTGGTGCAGCTATTTTGGAGTTCAACAAATGGGAATTCAACAAATACATTAATTGATTTTATGCTGATCAGTATCATCATGGTATCTAGCAATGATGACTGAGCACCAATACCACTATTGATCCATGAGCAATATGACCCTGTCATGAATCAAAGGGGACATCAGAATAAGAGAAAAAAAAAAGTTTGTCTGTCAGAAGATACTGAAGAAACCTGAGAGTGCCTTAGATGAGATACCACATGAAGCTGTACATCACTTACATGCGGAGCAGACTAACACTGTCTCCGTTTTATAGATTGGAAATTTGAGAAACAATGAAAATAATAATTATGCTCAAGGTTTTGAAACAACCCAAGAAAAAGTACTGATGTCCTCTACCACAGTCATTTGTTAACTATGTAATGGTCTGTGGAAAGATGGGGAATGTAATTACAAAGCCCTCATTTCAACTATATATATATATATAAGGGTGAAAAGCCTAAGAACCATACACCCAAGCTAAACCTTGGGAGAACTAGAAAAGTAATAACACAAATATCAAATTTTGCTTCTTGTATCAGCACTAAGCCTAGGATTTATTTATTTTCCAATATCTCCTGACTTACTATGCTACAGCCAGACCTGTCTTCTCAAGAAATGTGAATGGAAAGGTCAGAGCTGATACAGACATAAACAACTTTGGGGATTATAAGGACCTGAGCATTTTTGCTGATTCTCGTTCATTTTTTATGTATTGCTGGCCAGGCGCTGAAGTGTATGCATCTTGTGGTGGGGGACTGGTGGAGGCAGAAGGAAAAGTGATGGGAGAGGAGGGTGATTGGGAAAGTTTTGAGCAATCTGAAAACTTTGTACCTTCATCTGAAACGTGAAGACTTGGGAGGCCCTTGCTCAGGCACATCCAGGTCACGTGGGGGGATGAGACTCAGCAGCAACTGGCAGTTGATGTGGAGAGGAGGGATAGGGACATGATGTGTGAAAGAGGAGAGAAGAATAACCATCTTTGCCTCATGCTAGGTTAGTTATTTGGTTTGCTTTTGAGTCTTCAATTTTTTTCTGCTGATGCATACCATGTTTTGAATTAAGGCTTTCTTCAGACATCCCTGATTTCTGTGAAAGAGTTGATATTAAAAATCTGCCCTGTACAGAGCTGCTGCTAGTAGGCCTCCTCTGAGGAGCTGGGTGTGTGAGCTCAGGTTGTGTGGTTAAAGCAATGTTTGGGCTGACAAGAGCCTCATCCCACCAAGGATCCCTGGAGGGCTGGCATGTGCACATAGTGCTGGCTGGCCCCTCAGGCACCTTCAAAAGGCTTCTGGTCCACAGTGTCCTGCTGAGGAAATGGGGTGTTTACAGCTCTAGAGCAGGGTTTTTAATGGTCCTCGGATGCTGCCTTCAGTCAGCCTCTGGAGTCTACAGAGTGGTCCAGGTTTCATTTGGATTAGAGAACCATGTGGAACCAAGGAAGAACAAAATTCCTTTTTGGGAGCAGAATATTTCCACCTGTGCTCATTCGGGAGCCATCTCAGCTACGTGTACAGTCAGAATCAAAAAAGCACAGCCTTTATTTTTTCCCAGTTCCAATTCAGGGAGGGTGAATGATGTGAACAAAACCCCTTTCTCATCTCTTCCAACACTGTGAAACTAAGCTTTGCTCTGATCTATATGAAGCATTTCTTTGGATGGACAAAATTAACTGGAATTTAAATTGCTGATTACACATTCACAGCAGGGTTGTGAGTTTCTTAGGGGAAAAAAAAATCAATGCTTACATGTTTTATTGTCCTTACAAGTGAAATTGAATCATTTGGTTCATATGATAAGTTATTTTATGCTGTGCTTGTACCTTACATCATTGAAATGTAGGTATGACTGTGTCTTGTATCTTCTCTGCAATAATTTGCTGGGGCACTAGTCAATCTTTTTGCTCTGTTTAAACTGAATTAGTATTCCTTCTGAAAACAAAAGGTTAGAGATAGATATTCAGAGCTTTTAATGACCCTTTCATTAGTGAAAAAACCAACAACTTACAAACCAAACAAAATCACCAGTGTACACATTAATGTCCTGAGAGAATTCAGACATACCTAGTTTTACCATGTGTGAGCTGGTTGGACTTAATGGCATGTTAAATGTATGGCTGTCCTGCCTTATAGGATTAATATTGTAAAAAGATTCGTTCTTCCTTTTCCCCATGTTCAGTTATTTATGGAGGATCCTTTGATTGCAGTATTTTTTAAATCATACCCAGAGAAAGTATGAAGTATTTAATATAAAAAAAGATTTCTAGTTTTCCACTGGAGGTTACCTACAATTGTTTTACATAAAAGCCTGGGTTTTATCTTTTTAAAAGATCGGTGAGTATCCTGCATTCCTTGGGAGATAAGAGTAATTAGTGTTTTACTGTAGGGAAAAAAAAAAATTAGTCTTGTCTACATTTTGAACTGACAATGCATTTGCAGAAGATTGTGCCAGACATTTTGAGCCTATTCTGCTTTTTCTCAAAGGTGATCAAAGACCACTTTTTCATTAAGACCACTGAACACATTTTCACAATATAGATCATGTATTTTCTCTAAATCCATGTTCACACTCTTTATTCTGATTGTTTATAAGTTGTTTGGTTGTTTTTAAATGAAGCTGCTACAATTGAGGCCATTTCTTTCCAGTTATTTAATGTGTGTCATTGAAAGAAATTATGGTACAAAGAATCTGCAGTTTGTGGTTTTAAAAGAATGATATCTTGGGAGTCCCACTAGTCTTTAACATAAATTCTCCTTAGTCATGCTGACTGCATTTCAGTCTCGTCTATTTGGAAGAAACCAGTGCAATCAGAAATACTGAAAGTTAGTCTTATAACAACAGTGAATAAATGCTTTCAGAGTATTTGTTCAACATAAAACTATTAAGATATACTTTTCTCATTGTTGTGTAATATATCCCTATTTAAGCTTCCTGAAATGAGTGTTTAAAATATATCTTTTTCTTTTCCGTAGGAAAAAAGACTTGAGAAAATTGGCCTTGTAAGGTTAGATATGTCCTAGTTATAGAACCTGAAGCAATAGGCTTTATCAGAATACAGTAAGTGATGAAGAAGAAACTAAAAGATGACAATTTTGCTTGAGTGATTGGAGCTTATATAAGAAAAGAAAGCAGGAAAGATTAGTTTCATAAGGTTGGCTTGCAGCAACATAAAGCAAGATGAAACTTCTGGGTTACAGGCACAGGGAGATCTAAGGATCCTGAAAAGCTTAAGATGCAGCCTGTGTTTGTAATGCAGTATTTATAATTAATGTGAAAATGGTTAGCATCCCCTTTACCTGCCCTTGTTACAACAGTAAGATAAAAATAAGTTGTGCATTGCTTAAACAGTTCATTGGCAGGATAAACATTTCTTGGAGCTGTTTAAAGCTCCAATCTAGAAGTACTTCATCGTGGAACTGGAACAGCAATTGGCAAAAACAGTTCATATGGTTAAGTCTAAAAATAGAATGTCTTGTGGAGCAAGTCAGTAAGAATGGAAGCAGTCTATGTTTTATTAGAAGATCATGTGTAAGAAGCCATAGATCTAAAAAATCACACTGATTATTTTTGTACTGAATACAAGGTGCCTCCTCTCGATGGCAAGCTCATTGTTTTCATTGCTGCAGTATCCATAGCAGCTGCTCCTGCCCACTGGAGGCACTTCCAAATCCTTGGTCAGTTGCCCTAACCCTCTGTAGTCCCAGTCACCAGGACAGAAAGCAGAATTCCAGCCCTGCTCAAGGTCATGTGGCATCTGCAGCTGCCTTTCTTCGGCTGAAACTGATGCCTTAACAGCAGAACAGTCCTTCCTCTGCTCTTCCCCCAGTGCTTCTCCATCGTAGCCTAGGTGAGAAGCCCTGCATGTGCAGATTGGACATTTTAATGTGCACCACATGGGATTGTGCAGAGTCCTTGTTTCAGAGCACCTTACTGCTGGCAGAAGTTGAGAATTTTGATATAGTTGTGTGATACTAAGACTCCAAAAGGAGCTTATTACTAGCCTGGGGAACTTGAAATCCTGAATCCGTGCTGGGCATTTTTAACTCTGTTCAGGCCAAGGAAGAAAAGACTTTCCATCAAAACAACTCTGATTTACTGCATGGCATATTTGTTTGTTAGAAGCTTAGATTTGCATGTTTGCTTTTCTTTTCTTATAAACTTTTTTCTTCTATCTCTAAATTAATTGCCAGTTTTGAGAGATATTCAGAGAAATATTATTGTTATTTTATTTTGGGAGTCAAGCTCGGCTATGAACGATGTAACCTCAGCTTCACTTCACTGATGGAAATAATAGTTATCATTATGATAATTACTTAGAACACTTTTGTGCCTCCACAAGTCCAGGTATCATGCAATTATTTCTATTTTTTCTAGCTAAGCCATAAAAACTGTTCTGCTGAAAGTTGTAAGGGTTATTTGTAATCCTCAAGGATAAACTATGTATCTGATCTTTAGAAGTGCTGTTTCTGCCTAGTCAGTGATTCCTTGAATTAATTTTATTGTAATTAATAAGTACACTATCTAATCCCTTTTTACCATAGCATTTGTGTTTTGCATCTGCTTTTGTGATAGTTTTCAAGCCAACTCCTATCTTTATTCCACTTCTCAAGCTAGCCAAGCCAAATCATCAAACAGCTGGAGCCATTCACATTGTAATTTTTTAGGAGATGAAAAATAGCACTAGTTCAGTGGCAGAGTGTTCCACAATTTAAATGCAGAAATGCCCTTCTGCTGGGGAGCTGTGTGACAGCAGCAGGGCGATGGCCCAGGAGCCACCCCAAGGGTGGGTGCTGAGCAGGGCAAGCCAGGGAGCAGCAGCCTTGTTCTGAGCCCTTGCTGGGCTCTGTCCTGGGCTCCTCTGTAAAAAACCCACTAAACGTGAGGAAATTACTCATCTGCTGCTATTACCCAGCGCTAGAACAGAGGCTACACAAGAGCTTCTGGTCCTGAGAAAGATTTCTGTAGCAAATTTGGGGGTGCATGCAGGGGTCAGGATTTGTGCTCCTGTTGCTTGTTTGCAAAGAGTGTGCAGAGGAAAGCGGCGCGTTCCGCTGTGTCATTCCCAGCGTGCTGGCTTTGCTGTCAGCCTAATGAGCCTGTCACAGGAGACTGCATTCCAAATGGGAGCAATTATGTGGATTAAATAGTACTAGAAGGTGTAAGGAAAATCTGTATCCTATTTTTAATGTAAAGGAAGAAAACACCTGTCAAGACAGAGCAGCATCTGCTGCCTTCAGGTTATTGCACAATCACAGGCCTTTGGATTTTGGGGCAGAGAAATGGTCTTCTTCTTCTCAGCAATTAGAAGGAAGATGCTGTTGGGATCTGAAAATCTGGCACTTGCAAGGGCATTTATGTGAGCATTTTAAAGGAATTAACTGTAAAGAATTAAAGAAAATTGACTTTTTTGGTTGAGAGGTGAAAAATATAGCCCAAGAAATAGGAAGTGTGTTCTTCTGAGTGGTCAGAGGAACAAATGAATGTTAGAAAGCTGCTGAGATTCCTATGGCAGAAAGAATCCCTCCAAGTACAATAAACGTTGATCTTTCACCCGAGGTAACCTGGCTTACATAAAGGAGTTCAGTCATTGTATAGACTGGCGTTTAGAAAGGACATCTCCTTTGGGGAGTTGGTTTCCAGACAGAGGGAGTAACCTTTGTGTAAACTTCAGAGAAAGCCTTGAGTTAGTTTTAAAGGCAACAAGAATGTGAAGGGGCAGCTGAGTCTTCAGCCCAGCAAGTTGGGAGACTCATTTGCAGTCAGTTTCTCCACTAAATAGCTGTTGACAGCCTTTGTTCTCTCTAAAACTCAGGAACCTCTGGTTTCCAGAGCTCTGCTTAGTGGGAATTTATGTTTTGCAGATGACTAGCAGCTTGTGAGTGGAGGTTGTTGCAGTGATTAATGCTCACCTGGTTGTCATAAGCCTCTCTGCTTCTGAACCTTTAGTTTGCATGGGAGTTTTTTTTTATTTGGAACCATTTCTCAGTGTCCTTGAGGGCTAAAAACTGGGAAGGAAGGAACTGAATTTCTCAATCCCATCATTCTGGGTGCCAAAGCTTCAACTGCCCCAAACGTTATAGAACTTTGGATAAAACTTATGCAATTGAGATTACATGCTCTGGAAAATGAATTATAATGACATAAATAAATGCAGGATAATAAAGAAAGATACCCTACCTGGAGTTGTATTAGCCTCAGCATCAGCAAAGGTATTTCCAAGCACAAAACTGTTTATATTAGGTCAGAGCACAACGAAAAGGAAAGAAAATCAAGGTCTTTAATCAAATGTGAAATTTTAACTGCAGTTAATCACTTTTGACAGTAGATAGTGCCCTCTTTCTCTGCACATAGGAGAATTCTTATAAAGATATCCACCTGTACCTCTAAATACTGTAAAATATCACTGACAGTTTAATAAGTAAACTGTCATTTTATATGAGAAAGCTGTTCTTGCATTTCAAGCTTAATTTATTTTTTTTTTTTAATGGTGTCAACTTGGAAACCAGGTTTCAAAACTCTGCTTCCAGATTTTAAACCTTTTTGCAGGCAGCAGTCTTAGAAGAGAGTTGCTTTTAAGGAGAGGATAAGTTTGGGAGCTTCTTTTGTCACAATTTCTTCAGTAAGCAGGAAGATCCTCTGTGAATGTTAAGTCTTCTGTGAGGCTGTGGTGGGGTTGCAGGAAGCTTGGGAAAGCCTGGTGCTTACAGGACAACTGGGGATCCAGTTGGAATATGAATTTCTGTACCCAACTCAGCATTACAGCCTGCAGCTCCACTGTTCTTACTGCTTCTTACCATGTTTTATTAAAACAGCAAGTGGGAAGGGAGCTCTTCTGACAAAAAGGAAAAGGTTTTAACATTGGAAAATACACTTAATACATTGCCCTTTCATTAAAGAGGCAGAATAGTCACTGTTTTATTGATGCAAAGCGCCATGTTTTTATTAAAAGAATAAGGCATTGTATGCACGGGGAAGCAGTTCACGATTGGGAAGTTGTGCTTTGATGAAACTAATTGCTTTTTCAATAAAAGCTTTAGACAAGAAAGAGAAGGAGTTGAACCAGCTAGGCCTGTGCAAGGCTGAGGCATCAGTGGTCAGCCAAGGGAAGGCAGGAGGAATTTGGGAATGCACACTAAACACTGTATACTGAGAACATGCACACTGGCATTGTGCTTGCAGCCTGGCTTTGTGCCTGTGATTCTGTCTTACAGTCATTTGTCAAAGGAAAAATGTGTTTTGTTGTGGAAGGGTTGAAAATTATGTTCCATAACGTGGCTGAGCTGGGAAACGTCCTCGTGGGTAGATTTGCCTGTGAGCATTATTGATCACTTGCCTGGGAAGTGCTTCTGCCAGAGGCTGCTGTGACCTATGGGATCCTATGTGGCCTGTGATCTGTAAGTGGCTGTGACAACATCTCCCAAGCAGCAGCTCCCCTGCAGCCTCTGAGCGGTGCTATTGCATCTTGCTGCCTTTTGTCACACCCTCTCAAGCTGCCACTCACCCTGGCAAGACGTGGGGGATTTTTGTCTTTTTGGTTGTTAGCCTTGTCTTTTCTTATTGATGATAAAAAAAATAATTAATCTTCACCCTTCTTAATCATCTGGACAGCAACTCTTACACTAGCAATAGAGTTTAGCTTGGTGCAAGTCATTTGACTGGAATGTCCTTAGGGGCAGAGATATTCAGGTACAGGGACTGTGGGAATTAAAGATATCAGGTGGTTTCAGGTCTTTATTCAGGCTTCTTGGCAGCAGTAGGACAATATATTTGCAAGTTTCTCGAATTTTCTGAAGCTGCTGCCTGGGTTTGAGAGCTGTCAGTGATGCCTGCGGAGTCTGCTTAGGCTCAGCAAATCCCAACATGCGCTGGAGTCTCAAAGTGCATCCAGAGGAGTCCTATGTCTTGTAGGGGTAAAACTGCACAGAAATGCTGTGTGAACACGCCAGCTGGGAAGACAGCAAAGTCTTAAGCTAAAATGTTCCCATTATCACCTTCCCATGTGCCTATTTCAGTCACAGCTTCTTTTACAGACTTGGAGGGAGAATAGTCTTTCTTTTTTCTTTTTTCATCCATTTTATTTAGTTATTTTCTTTTTTTCTCCCATTTGCTTGCTTTGGGGCCAGTGCTGTGCCCAGCTGACCTCAGCTGCACTGTTGCTCTGGGGCAGAACTGGGTGGTAGTTGGCTGTGCTGACTTGCCATGCTTGTGCCTCTAGTTGCTCTGAGGCTGATTTGCTTATGACCTTTTACTGTGAATAAGCAGTTTACCTGCTCCTTTAATGATAAGTTTCTTTGGTGTCATATCTATCAGTAAAACATTTCACTGGCCAGACTGTTTCTCCTTACATGATGTTTCTATGGAGATTTTGCCTGTAACAACATCAATGCCAGAAACCTACCAAGGAGTTAACTCTTTGGGTCTACCACAAATGTTCAGGGATTTCAGCAAAAGGTTAGTATTTAGCCAGGAGATAAGAAGTGTGTGCAAGGTCTTAATTCCACAGAAATCCACGTGGAATTTTGTTGTTTGGTTTGGGTTTTTTTGTGACCCTAGTAGCTGTGTGGAAGCATATCAGGATTTGATATGTGGTTAATACTTTAACCAGACAAACCAATGTGGTAATAACAATAAATCTTTCTGTTTTAGCATTCTTTATTTGCACTGTATCTGCGCCTCCATTACCAAGGATCATCCTATTTTTCCTTCAATTTTTTTACTTCCTGTTGTTTCTTTGTTGTTGTTTTGTTTTGTTTTTCTGTTTTCAACCCTTTAAAAACTATTCTGTTTCCACTACTTCTGCACAATGTCTTGAGATTTAAACAGTCAGCTTTCCTTTGGAATGAGACTTCTGGCCTTGTAAGAATTAAATTGGACAAAACAAATTCATCCTTCCCAAACAGAACCCAAGGAGAATTATAGGTAGCTTTCATAGTTTTGTTTACAGCAGAAAAAAAAAAAAGAGCTTTTTTCTTTTAGAGATTCTGCTTATTTTTAGGATAATAACGGCTTATTTTCAAATTTGGATACAGTTGGGTTTTATTTGTCACACTTTTAGGTCCATTTTGGCAATCAGGCATTTGGTATTAGACAAATAGACACCTTACTAAGACTTGGGGTGGCTGCCTGTCCTCTGGAGGGTAAGACAAAAGTGTGAGAAACATCTGGAGTAAGAACAGGAGTAACAGGTGCCACTAACACCTGTCAGAAGGTGACTGAGGAGCTTAGAGAGTGGCTATGAAAAAGACACAAACAATACTCTGCATTGCCTGAGTGCAGGAGTTTGGAATAAAAATACTGCGGGGACTTTCTATGGATTGATGGTGCCATTTGCTGTGATTTCTAGCATCTCTTTCATCAAATTAATAGCTGGAGCTTTCCCTAACATTTTCCTCTAGGACAAAAACCCCAAACCTATACAACCACCGCCCTTATCTCAGTGTTTGCGTGAAGCTGCTTGGGAAAAAGAATGCCTCTTATTCCAAAAGCAAGGAAGGCAACTGGAGGGAGCAGAGGCAACCTGGAGGTAAATGTTACAAGCTCAATTAGGCTGCAAGTGACGTGAGTCTGGCAGTCTGAATTGACTGCTCTGATTTCAGGTAGGCCACCCTGTGGCTTTATGCAGATGTCAGGTCTGTTCTGCAGTGCAGACCTAAGCAAGGGGCAGTGCAGGATGGGAGAGAGGTGGGCAGAGGGCTCCATGGGGGTGGTCTGCACAGAGACCTGTGTGTGCAGCCCTGCTTCACCGAGACAGGTCGGGAAGGGGAAGGTCAAATGCTGGGTGATGCTTTAACCACTGCTTACAAATAGCAAAGTTCAGAGGCTGCAGTCCTGCAGCCTGAAGAATGAGTTACAGTAACCAGCTGTGATTATATGGAAACACAAACAAAGGATTGTCAGTGAGGCTTGGCCTTTCTTCTTTTAGACCTTTTAGACAGTGCTGGATGTTGTGAAGAAGGCACTGGAGGGAGATGTGACTCGAGAATGTCTCATGAGCTCTGACCAAGTTTGGGTCAGGACTAAAATGTATCAGTGTGTGGAGGGGACTGAGATGTCAGAGCGGCCCCTAAGCGGCTGGGTGCCTTCAGCAATGAGACTTCATCAAAAGCTATCAACCAATTAGCCACACAGAGTGCCAGTGTCCCATCAACTCTGCCTCCAGATTGTGCTCTTGCTGCAGCAACATCAAAGCGAGGAACAGCCCAGAGAAGCAGACTGCTGGTAACATACAGGGCTGGAAGTCCTGGAAGTGGCTTTCTGCTACATCTGGGACATCATTGTGGAAGAATAAAGGCTCGATCCCTAGCACTGCAGCCTTGCAGCCCCCAGGGCTCTGCAGTGGAATTGGGAACAGAATTTGATACTTAGAAATCAAGTTTCACTTGCAGCAGAAATTTGCCCCATGCAAATGACTACAAAATGAAAAGATATATTCTTTGAGATTATTATTTTTTTATTAGACAAGGTTTGCTACATTCAGTAAAGAGGAGAACAATAAGAGATGAAAGAAGGGGCTGAAAACCTGATTTTGGTGACAACATGAGCTGTTGATGTACAAATCTGAACCTGTCTCTGGGTAAGGCACGGATAAGCTGCTTCACTGTTGAGCACTGACCTTAAACTTGATGAAATGTCAGTTATTCTTGAAAACTGAAGATGTTTTACATGCATTTTGATTTTAGATGGAGATACCATTTTCTGACTATCCTTGAACTCCACCTATATGAATTTACATGTTTACAAGTGATTCAGGGTAGGCACAAGGACCTGCGTTACGTGGGGAAATGAGCTTCTAGGAAGGCTTCTCAAGCATTCTAAATGAATAATATCTGATGACTTTTGTTATATACCTGCTTTATGCTCAACTTTACATTCTTATGCGGTCTGGTTTCATTTTTGTGACTACACCAAATGTTTAAGATGTAGCCTTATGTGGCATTTGTTTTCTTGTTGTGTGGGGATTAGTCTCAGTGGTTATATTTTGTGAAGGGAATCATTGCTTTTCACTAGGGAAAGAGAAGCTTATTCTTTCAACTCAACAGATACTCTGTTTTAGAAGAAGAATTTCCAACACACTTGTTGTGAAATAGCAGAAGATGGCCTCTTCACTCTAGTATTCAGCATTGCTTTCAGTCTGTAGCTTTTATTTCAGTAGCTTCTTTAACTGACATCAGATGACAGGTGACCTGTAATAAATCTCTGTTAATGGTGAACAATATAAAGCCTATAAAGGCTACATGTAACAGCATTATGCAAAGAAACTGTCAATAATCGAAAAGGGCAAATTAAGTTAACCCATTCCCTTCCTTTTTACTCATATTTCAGTGTTTCTAAATTAAGGAGACTCTTTGAATCTATTTCCAGAATACTGAATGTCAGATGGGAGAAGGTAGCTTGGATTCCAAATATTGATGTTTGGCATTTCAGTCACGTGCATGTGTTTGATGCTACTGGCCCTTGCTTTGTAACTGTTGCAGAAGTTTTTCAACTGGGTAAAGGAGCAGTTCTTTCTGAAAAAAAAAAAAAATTTGGTGAGAAGGAAGCATTTTTTATTTCCATCTTTTGCACATATATTAAAATATATTTTGTTACCATTCTATGGCTTTTTTTTTTTTTTTAACATTTTATTTCCATGTAATCTGTTGAAGATTTACCACATTTTGATGAGAGGGAGAGGAACAGAGAGGGTGTAGGTTCTGAGTGGTTGAGAATGGTTTAAAAGCTTCCTGCTCCCCAGTTTGTTTGGAATTATTGAAGTGATATTATCAGATAGCACTTTGCAAGAACAAAGCTGGGGGGATTTCTTAAACCTGTGTACCACAGAACTGTAACTCTTTCTTTTACACTTTGGTAGCATCTATCTGTAGAATAATGTATCTGATTCCCTTCTTTGTAAAGTGGTCAGTTTTGTTGAAAGGCTACTATTGGCAAATGCAAATGTGTGTGTGTGTTCCAGAATAATTTTCTCAGTGTTTCTTTATTGCTTCTGACCTTTTTGTTCATTCAGAATTTCCATTATATTTGTCAGAACGTGCCACGTTCATGGACTTGAACAAAAATCAGTGTTTGCTTGAGGTCTGATTGGCAAATCTTATTTCACAGGAGCATTGCTTATGTGGCAACAATTATACTTGAAGTAGACTCATCAGGAAATCACACGTGTATTTTAAGTAAGGAGAAAACATGTAGTTAATGGATGTTGGGATCTGAGATTTTTTTTTTGTCAGTTACCAGAAAATCATACCTGTATCTGTAAATTGTGGTGTTGTGTCTCTTTTCAGCCTAGTTTAAAAGTTTGTCCCTATTATGTTTTTCATGCTTCAGAGAAACCAATAAAAAAATAAAAAGCCAGTAGATGGTTATTTTGATTTTTCATAACATGGCTGAGGAGCCCATGTGTATTTCCTAACTGGCCTCATAAATATCTCTGGTATACTCCATAGTCTACCGTGGTATGGCTGATTACAACATGATGATGCTTCATCAGTGTCATTCAAATTATGCACTAGAGACACGACACTGCAAAGCCCACAGCTGAATCATTATCCCAGTTTCCATATAGTTCTACTCCACAGTTCCTAGACTCTTAGGTAGACCTGGACTCAGATCCCTCCTGTGTAATAGATGTGCTGTGTGCCCTTGGATGAGAGATGGACCGTGTGTTTTCCAAAGCAATCTCTTATTTTGGCAGCTCCAAATTATCGCAACAGATTCATTTTGTTCCTTTCAGTTCATGTTTTAGGAATGCTGCTAACCTGCAGCTCCCAGGGATTCAGCAGGACTTGCCTGTAATTGGTGCTTCTGTAAGATGAGGTCTGCTGGCTCCAGCTGGATTCTTGGGCACAGGAAACGCAGGAGCACTACAGAGATTAATAGCCAGTTGGGAAATGTTGGTCCTTAGAACTCAATGTCTTGCTTCCAAAAACCACAGCTGAGCTTATTCCTTTGACAAGGCTGTCAGAGCTGTGAGAGAGGAATGCTGACATAAACAAATATTGTTTGTGTGCCCAAAATGCTGTTCTAACTGGAACATCATTACCAAGATTCAGTTACCAAGGCTTAGCTACAGTCCTTCTCCATACTGTCTTTGGAATCAGATCTAATGGGAGTGAAGTGGTTCATGATGAGCTTCTTTAGTTTGATAGGAACAACAAAAAGTTCATCCCTTTTGTAGAATGTAATGAGTACTGGTGAGAGGAAAGCTGCTTCAAACCTGAGAAGTTGGGTGCTCTATCTGCAGTGCACAAGCTGTAGAACACTAGACTGCTAGGTCTGCTGGGTGGGAGTTCCTTCTGAAAGGCTGCACAGCTCATAGAAAGTGCAAGCCCTGATAGCTTAAGGTCCAGCATAATGGTGCTGTGTTCTTGGTGACCTTAAGTGCACACAGAAAAGGGTCAGCTGCCAGCTTCCTGGCATGAAGGGGGGCTACGTGGGCATTGCTTCTGGAGAGTGCATTTTAGAAATGGAGGTGTACATTTCTCAAAAGCCCAGGGAGGTTTGGCTTCCTACTCCCTCTGCAATGTGGGGAGGATTCACTTGGTAATTCCCACGTCCTTCTCATCAAATCCAGGCACTTACTGGGGCATTGTGGTTGCTCAGAAAATATGCCTAAAGTATCGTAAAGAAGGGCTGAGTTTTAATTGTTTTTTTGCTATAATCCACAACTAGGGACTAGTGGCATAATTAACCTAGTTTGACAGAAAGATATTTCTGCATAAGCACCTGAATGAGTCACAGGCATGGGGAATATCATCTGCTAGTATTCCTGTCAGAAAAGGATATAATTTAATAGTAATAATAAAATACATTTTAAAATTAAAGAAGAAAATAAAAAAGAGGAAACGTGAACAATTAGACTTCTTTCCTTCCAGCCCTTGAGACAGTGGTGATTTTTACTGCATTCCACCAGAAAAACAAAGAATGCAGTGCTGTGAATACTGAGTACATAGAAAAGAAGTTCAAACCCTTCTTTCATTTGCCCAATCCACCTTCAGTGCATCTTGCTAAAAGTCAGCAGACACGGAGTCCGTCCTGATTCCCATGACTCTCACACAGGAGGTCACTGTAAACTCTACCTTCCCTTGGACAGCTTTCCACATTAGCCAGCCTGGAGTCTAGAGAAACTCTCAGCTCTGGTTATTTGGCTGATGCCTGTTGTTGTCAAACATCTTCTTCCATGAAGGAACTGTGATGATCTGGAACTGTATTTCCATGAAGGTGAATAAATACACGAAGAAACGTGTGGTTTGCTCTCTGCTCATGGAGGTGTGATGCACTGCAAAAGAATCTCCATTCAAAAACTCATGGTATTTTGTAAATTAATTGTTCTGAGGGACCTCTGAACAAGGCTGCCTCTCTCAGCAACACTTAGGAATGCACATGAGACAATGTGTGTGGATCTCCTAAATCAGTATTTCCCGTTGAGAAGTCTTTTGTTGCTGCTGACATTGAGACATGAGACACGCTGAGTTACAGCAGCAATTAAGAGGTTGTATTACTGGAGCCTGTTTTCATCACAGAGTCCCCTTGGATCATAGCACTTGAAAGTATTTCAGCTTCTGTATCCCAGAAGACTTTGATCTTAGGGAAGGGATTTAGTGCGATAAATTTAGAAAAGAATGAAAAATGCTGAAAGACTTTTGAACAGCAAGTAATGGGTTTAACCAGGATCTTGTGTAATTTGAGGGATTTGCCCTGCCTACAGGACCTCAGGCCACAAAATCTTTTATTTTCCAGTTTATAGTCTCTGTCACTTACTGTCTTAAGTCCAGAGGTGATGATCTGCCCCTTAAAATTGGATTCTTTATGAAAGTGAAGCTTTTTCTTCCCTTTGCCAGGAGTTACTTCCTTCAAGTGTGTAACCAAAGGCCTGGCTGCTCTGCTGAAGTGATTCTAGCATGGACACGAGGGGCTGTGATAATGTGGAGGACAGTTTTTTGGTTTTGTTTGTTTGCTTGTTTTTCTGGCAGGGGCAAGGGAAGAGAGGAAATAAGCCAATGGAAAAATTAGGATGGCTCATCCCTTGAAGATCTGAAAAAAATAATTAAAAAGCCTCTGCCATTTGTTATAGTCTGGCATCAAAAACATTTGTCTTCAGAAGTAGCTTTAAGATAGGGATAAAAGTCATGCCTAGAAGGCTCAGCACTCGCCAGAGAAGGCTGTAAACTTTCCTAGGAATGGGGAAAGCTGCCTTCTTTCAGCTGCGCCAGCATCTGGGCTCGCTCCTTTGGGATTGACTCAAGACCATTTGCTGTTATCAGCAAAGAACCCACATATCCAAGCCCTGTTCCTCAAGCCCTGCACGTGCTGTGATGTGAGCCAGTGCCTGAAAATGCTCGGGAGAACTGGAGTTTGGGCAGTGAAGGTGCAGAGGCCACAGGCATGCAGAGCTGAGGTAGGGAGACTGGTATCACTGGCAGCCCCAGTATGAAACCCCCAAGTTTCCAAAGTGAGAAGAGCTTCCAGGATTTCCAAGTGGCAAATGATCCATGTTATGCATCTAACGCTTGTCATGCACTAGCCCAGAGGACTGGACCTGGTGTCCTGGGGTGCTCTGGTCTAAGGCACATGAACTAGCATTCAAAGAGGCAAAACTGAGACTGCAGGATGCCTTTCTGACTGGCTAATTCCTGACCTCTCCCTTTTTCCCCCTGACATGCAAGGGGATGTGTCTGTTTACCTGCAGTTTGTTGTATAGTTTGATGTATCCGAAGACATTTTCTGTTCTCTGGAGTCCTTTTCTGTGCACAGTAAGCTTATGTCATTTGAGCTCATTAGTCATATTCTTGAGGAGGAAATACTGTATCTGTAAACATAGTTGGCTCCTATTGTTTCAGATTAATATATACAGGAAAATCTATTCATTTTCTTTTTAATGGCCTAAATGATTTTTTTTTTTTTCAAAAGAACTAATTTTTCCTTTAAGGCAAAGCCTGTGTAATTAGCAGGTTTCTGTAGAAGCTGATGTAGTGATCTCCAGAGTGTTACAGAAAATTATAAGCTTGCTGTGGACTATCACAGAATAGTTTAGGCTGGAAGGGACCTGAGAGATCATCATCATTTTGTTGTAGATTTTTACCTCTTAGAGACACTTTCAGTGCCATCTATTCGAAAGCTGCCCTGATCTTTCATCTGCTCTCTCTGTTATTTGTGCAAATTGAAGCCATCTTGCATACTTATAAAATATCCCTGTTGCCAGTGCAGGATGGAGAGAATAAAGACTTCTTGATTTAATAACTCTCTTCACTGGAGAATAAATATATTTGCCACTTTCTACACTATCACTAAAAGAGCAGTTTTACTCTTAAATGCTTTTGTAAAAAAAAATTTTATTTTTTTTTCTAAAACATGATTGTACCACAGTCACAATGTGGCTGAGGTTGTGAAGCCATTGCAAGTGAAGATGTGACTGTGATGTGGAAATACCCGCTCAGCTGACCAGTCTTTTGCTTGGTAAGCACCATGAAATATCTTAGTGGGACATTATACTGTCCCAGTCAGATCTCTGGAGGAGAACACTACAGCACTCTCATGAACTCTTCAACCAGTAGCAAAGATTGCTGTATTTAATGGATGGATTGTATACAGAAGGTACTGAGTGCTCAGCTGGTAAGGGAGCAGCTGACCATGCGTTTCCCTGGTAAAGTTCAGGCTTTACCTGGGCAGCAGGTGTTTAGCTGTGCTAGCTACCTGAGCAAATAATGGAGGACAGACAGCTATGTGTGTGTGTCCAGAAACAATACTTAGCTGCTGTGTTCTCCTAATAGGGCACCCAGCTCATACAAGAGCCCAGAATGGAGAAATACAGCACTGTGCTTGAGGAGAACTGGACAAACAAGATGTTACCGTGTCCACTTTAATGTGTCAGCAGCTTAAGTTCAAGTGTGAAAGCCTTTCACTTGCCATTATTAAAATGAACCTCCTGTAGGTAGGGTAAACTGACAGCTGGATTGTCTTTCTCTGGAGAAGACTACTAAGTGCATTCTTCTAGCTTACTTGTAAGGGACTTACCCATCAGAAAAGATCTGATGAAAGAAAAAGCTTTGTGGTTTTCAAGAGGAATGAACAATATATCAGTTTATAGGCTATCACTCTTTCTTCAGGTGTTTCTAGAGCACAATTTTTCCACTTTTCTCATTTGCTTTGCTTGAATAAGCAGTTTTTTTCACGTTCTCAATACTTGCTGTTGTTACAGATTTTCCCAATGCTATCATGTCTTCCTCCTGCACTGCTTTCTCCACCTTGAAGGTTTTTATTATGCACAGCCAAAGAGGTGAAGTGTCAAGTCTATCATACTGGTGAGAGGAAAAACCACAGGATCTGTACATGTATTGCCTTAATCTTCCACTGGGCCCCTTATTTGAAAGTTGCCTTCATGCCTTCAAGTCCAAGCCATTTGAAACAAAATCTTAAGTGTTAAATGATACATGAATATCATTCCCATGTCTGACAAACTAGGCGGATGATCAGCATGAGTTTATTTTCCTTTGCATCTTATATCAAATGGTTATTTACAACAAAGTATCTGTATATTCTTATAGATCACTTTTCTTTGCAGATAGGTGTTTGATTACAGAAGGTGTGAGACCATGAGAAATGCAACTGTGAGGCTGAGTTTGAGCAAGGCACTGTGGTGGGCGAGATGCTGAAAATGATGCTAAGAGCCACAGGGGAAATATAACAAAGCAGCCCAAACCTGAGTAGCAAATGTTGTTGAACACTTAGCTACTGAATTTCAAAGTAGCAACGTGTCTGGTTTTAACCTTTCTGTTAATCCCTTATGGTGATTTAGAGCTAGGCTAAAAAGCAGTCACCATTTAAAACTGTTATTCTGTGTTCAAAGGTTTAGTTTCTCCATTTCAAGAAGCAAACAAAATATAACATGAGCATTTGTTATTTAAATTGTGTGGTTTGGGTTTTGTTGTTGTTTTTCAGCTTTAATATTTGAAATAGACTTTGCAATTTGAAGGTATTATTTTACATTGAAGAAATATAGATCTCTATGTCTGTAATGCTGTATAGTACCAAAAGAAATGTATTAACATAGGTTAACAAATCTGCTCTTCTGAAGTGTATATTTTATGCCTGCATAAATATCCCCCTTTTGTAAACAAACACAATCAAATTATACAAGACCTTGAAAAGGAATATGATGGGTGCTTTGTGTGAATGTTGTGTCCTGAACAGCTTTTTCAGTGTTAAAACAACAGTCGTATACTTTTGATCTCCATCTTTGTAAAGTCATAGAATCCTAAAGGTTGGAAATGACCTTAAAGATCATCAAGGCCAACTGTCTAGTGAACATTATCATGACCACTACAACATGTCCTGACATGACACTTCTAGATGTTTTCTGAACACCTCAAAGGATGGTGATTCCACCACCTCCCTGGGCAGCCTGTTCCAAAGCCTCACCACTCTCAGTAAAGTCTTTTTTTCCTAATATCCAACCTAAATCTCCCCTGGTGCAACTTAAGCTCCTTTTTAGTCTACTGAAGGATTAATTGAAGATTGCTTTCAAGAGCAAAGACACGATGGTAGTTTACTGAAAAGATTTCTGTGGCAGAAGTATATCCATTTTGTGTTCTGCCATTTCTCGTGCTGGTTTACAACTAGCATGGGCTATCCTGTATAAAAAAAAATCTTCACTCCCATGATCCAGTGTTTGTGAAAGCCTCCTAAAGCTAACTAACTGGGAGCGTTGGATCAGATCAATTGTCCTCAAAATATGAAATGTACACAACTGACTGTTTCTAATTGCTGGTGAATCTGAAGAAACAGCCATAGGTGAACCTGATGTGTCTTGTTAAATGAGAGATATTTTTTTCTCCTGTGATTTGTTTTTAAATCTCCTCTTCCTCTGTTTCTTCCATAAATTCACTGTGTTCTGCCTAAGCCCCATTTTCCTTTAAAAATGTCCAAGGCTGACCTTCTCCCAGATGCTTCTCAGTTCCTTATCCAGGCCATTTCCCAGAGTCCTGCCATGAACAATGAACAAAGAATCAAAAGACAAATCATTTCCCTTCCCCACTTACCATCTAGGGGACTGTGTGTCTGTAAAGCGTTAAATGAGAGACAGTTGATGACATTTGTCTCTTAATTAAAGCGGACAGTTGGAGTTGGAAATACCCACAAGACTTTACTATAATAGAGGCAGCCTGGAGAAGTGGTATCAACAGACTCATTAGTAACCACAGAAAGAAGGTGTTAATTAGAGAATGTGTGATCCTACCAACAGACCAATTTGGGACAAAAAGGTGAATGATATGGAAATGAGCTGCCAGTGATACAATATATCATAATTAATGTGCACATTGCACTGGCATTAATGGTAGTGGCATAGCAGGGTGGGATGCTGGTTAATTCACATTAGTGTCAAGTCAGGCAGTTAAAGCCTTAAAAACTAAATGAGGAAGCTTAATTGCCTGTTCAGAATCAAATAACATGCACTTTATTACCAAATTCCACCATTACCAGCCCTGAAAAACACTTGTGGCTGACAGCAGGGACAGCTTAATGGCCGAGTGTTAGGAGGGAACTGGCTGGGAGATGGGCACAGGTAGTGGGGTCTGGTGTAGCAGCACTGTGACTATACAAGGATCTGGAGAGTGATTGCTCATGCTAAACAAACACATCTGGTCAGTATGCTGGAGATCCTAAAGCAGGGGTGATGTGCATCTTCATGGGGTCAGTACTTTGTAACAGTGATTTCCTCAGATTTGGAACAGAAAGCCAACAGTGAAGCTTGGTCTGAGAAGGGTTCAGATCCTGTGCGTGACTGAGAAGCAGAGATAATATGTGATGTGATATCATCAGGAGCTTTTGTGATCTGAACTGGAGATACAGGTCTTCTTTCATCTGCACACAAAGCAGAACCTTTTCCCATTATTTAGCTAATCTAGTGGGTTTTGTGGTTCAAAGTGGATGAAAAGCTTTGGTTTATGTGGTTCAGAAAAGTAGAAGAGTCTGTGTTCTTTATAGAAACAGCTTTCCTGCAAAGAAAACACTGGCTGTCCTCAGAAACACATTTCACCAGCATGTTTTCTTGGACCATTGTTTTTCACCATTCCTCTCTAAACACCAGCCATGGGTGGTCTTAGTTCCCTGATGAGGCTGCCAGTCAATGAAATTATTTCTGGCAAGCTGACAGTGTTGGTACCCCAGCACACAGACAACACTTAGCCATCTTTGGTGGCAGTGCTTTAGTTCAGGTGATAGCTTCAACTTGCCTGCTGCTCAGAGTTGGTTACTTGGTCTGGGTGTCACTGAATGCTGGATG